>NDGN011537279.1:17186-45924 GCA_002564285.1 Tympanoctomys barrerae | reverse complement strand
GCTGCTGCTGCTGCTGCTGCTGCTGCTGCTGCTGCTGCTGCTGCTGCTGCTGCTGCTGGTGGTTATTTCCTGCCTGCCCTACCATAAACTGTTTCTCCTCTGTGATGTCCCACTGTCATGCCACCCTGCCTTGGACCAGCCAACCAAAAACTGAAACCTCTACAAACTAGGAGCCAAAATAAATCTTACCTCCTTTCACTTTGTCTAGAAAAACAACTCAAGAGCAATAGCATTGGACAGATCTCCCTCCTAAGTTCATACAAATACCATTCAAACCAATGCCCAGATACCTATAGTTACTGCTTCACGCCCTGTTCTTCTTAGGCTCCACCCAGTGCCAGAGATGGCCCAGTACAGCATCCCAGAACAAAATCCTTCTGCCATACTAGCTAAGATTCCAACATTAGAATTATTTAGGGGCCGGGGGGGATGGCTCAGTGGATGAAGGACTTGCCTGGCAAGTGCAAGGGCCTGAGTTCAATCCCCAGTTCCACCAGAAAAAAAAAAAATTATTCTACATAAGGACATTACACCCAGAAATTCTCTGCCAAATATGAATATGGTACTACATAGAACTCAAGTGGAATATTTGTACTAATCTTATGACCCAGATGATGGCTATTTCTAAGTGCAACCTTTATTCTCTCTCTGAGCAGTTATTTACAGAGGACAGCTTTTCTTCTTTCCCCAGAAAGAACTCACACATGCCAGAGCATCTGCAAGCCAAAGGGGTTGGATAGACACTACAGAGAAGACCAGAGAAAGATCTGCACCACATAATCCTCTGCACACTCTCTACATCCCACTCACTATTTACTTCTCCATCTTAACATTTAAGAATCCAGAATTTCAGCATAGCTGGCACAGGGGACATGAGAGAGGGGGCATCAAGTGGTGACACCAAAGAGCAGAGAGGTGAGATGCGAAGGTCACTCAGTCATGACCTTCATCAGGAAGGCTGCAGCAAGCACAGCAGAATCCAGGGACAGTTGGGTCCCAGATGGATAAAGTGGGAAAAAACTGGGGCCAGGCAGGAATGGAAAGAAAGGCACCTGGAGAGAAGATGACCAGGGACAGGAGAAGCAGAGACCTAAGAAAGCCACCTGCCACCAAATTGGAGTCTGGGATAGGGCTGGCCTGGAACTGTGCTTTCAAAACCACCTAATATTGGCTGGGAAGAGTCCACTCCTGAGAGTTTTCTTGAGTTCAAAACTCCCTCTCTTTTGTCTTTAGAAATTTTAGGAACCTGAGAGGTATTCTTCATTGTGATAGGAAAACTGGTGTGTTTCATGAATTAGACAAGTTCTACTTACTCTTCCAACACTGACACATCTGATACATGTATGTCACTCATCTATACATATCAAACCTTGTAGAAGACAACCTCGTTTACACTAAAGCATAAGACAGTTCTTTGAGATGTGGAAGTTGATAAAGAAAAGTGTTTATTCCTTGAGTACTTGTAGCATTGGGATTACCTTGTGAACTATTAGTAGCACTGGGATTACCCTATGAACTATTAGTAGCCGTTAGCTATAATTTCCACACAAAGGCATTAAATCTCATTTTCCTTTCAGTTCACATTTCTTTCTACACCCTTTTTAAAAAAAAGACAAAAGTTAGAGAAAAAAAATGTTGTTATCACCCTAAGATAGAGTAGATGAAGCTACATTTTATACCTATATTTTATTCTTCATATGTAGTGACCCAAATATTAGCTTATGGACTCGCATTCTCATGGAAACTAACATAAAATAAAATCGCTGTACACCCATCTTGTCTCTGATGGCTTCTTTACTTCAAATCACTCCTGCCAGCTAGCTTTTGCACACCATGCATGAGAACTGACAGCACCTGCTCCCCTGCTTCCTACCAGAAATGTTTCCTATTTGAATACAAGGGGATGAAAGGTTCAGATGTCTTTAAATTTGAAGACCATCTCCAGTGTGTTTACCACTTGTTAATGTTTAAAGATTTTAGAGGTATAATTGCTTTCTTTTAAAAATATTCATATGTAATCATAGAGCAGGTCTAGCTACTTCACTGTGCAGGGAAATAACACCTCAAACAAAAGAATGCAAAGGTGTTTCAAAATTACTGCTTTGGTGTCTCGGGAAACACCACGAAGGATTCAGTCTACGGCCTTTGTCAAAACTTCCCATAAACCCTCACTGTCACACATAAGCTCCCCCAGGCAAGCACAGCTGCTCTTCTCTCAGATTCTACTTTTCCTCAAACTCAACCCATGAGCTTTCTTCTTTTCTTTCTCTTTTTCCTCCTTCTTAAGCAAGCTGTGTCCTCCCAGCGGGAGTCAGGTCAGCAGGCCAGCCCACTGCCCTAGGGAGTAGGAGCCAACCACCAGGGTGACTGTGCCTTCATGCAGGGGGGGCCTGGGGCAAGGTTCGGTGGGGCATATTCATATGTCGTGACTATTTCTCACATTTCAGCAAAAGTACGAGAACCTTGTTAAGGAAATCAAAACAAAGGATCTTGAAATCAGAGTACACAAGAAGAAAAGGCATGAAATCAATCGGAGGTAAAAGAATTGCATAATGATTCTTCTGTTTAGAGGGGGAAACCTGGCTTCCGGTTTCACAAAACATTTTGTATTTTCCCAGGCTCAAAGAATCCGCTAAACTCTATGACACAATTCGTAATGAGAGGAACAAGTTTGTTAACCTACTCCACAAAGCTCACCAGAAAGTAAACGAAATAAGAGAAAAGCGTAAGATGTCACTAAATGAGCTGGAAATTTTAAGAAGCAGTGCGGTGACTCAAGAGAGGTAAAAACGTTAACCTCTGACCTTTCAGAGCCTCGTTTTCCATTTCAGTTGAACTCGAAAACGACCTAGGGAACACAAAATAGAAAAAGGTGTTTCAGAGAGCTGAGCTGTAAAGCCCTCCTCAGACACCTTGCTCAGGGATAATCATCCAAACATCCGGATGCGACTGCTATGTGTCTATTTGAGACTCATCACATTATGAATGAAAACTACATGCCACTAGGTTTACTGTGATCATTTGGTGATTTTCTTCTGCCCACTCAGAAGGACACAGATCTGATCATTTGCATTTGAAGCTGGAACAGACTCACATTGTTTAGTAGGCAGCATCCCCTGGCTATAGACTTAAAGCACCAAACAGGCTTCGGAGTGGCAGCACAGCTGAATGGTCCTGCAGCCATCAGCTCTGTGACCTCGGACATGCAACCTTCCATCTCTCTCCACTCACTTTCCTCACCCATGAAAGCGGCCTTATTTCGCAAAACTTGGCCTATTCAGTGCATTAATCCACCTAATAGCCCTCAGAAGGGTATTAGCCAATGGTATTTTATTAATTTCTTACTTCCCATGTGCCAGGATCAACGGGACCCCTTCACTGGTCTCGGCCCTTGATCTCCTGGCTCCTCACAGCCCACTAAAGGAAGCTGGGCGAAGCTGTCAGCAGTTGTCGCCCAGTTTCCTTTAGCAAAGATAGCCTCAGGTGGGGCTGGGGAGACCCAAGCAGGGTCTCACCCAACAGGCAGGAAAAGGACTGCGGCCGTGATCTCATTCAGCACTGTGCCTGGTGTCTCCTGAGGGCCAACAGATCTTCTCAGACGAGACCAGCTCTGTTCTAGTCTGCACAGTCCCCTGGGGAGAGAAGGGCACAAAGGGCAGCAGAAGGCGGGGTCCCAAGGGCAGGTGTCCTGCCTGGGCAGGAGGGAGGCCCTAAGACCTCAGCAAATTATAGGCATTCCTGAAGAGACAAGAGGATGATGTAATGAATCTCCTCCATGCTACTACTATTGCCATTCCAAGCACACCATGGAGCAGAGCTGTTAGAACTGCTTAATCTTACCAACTTTCCCATTATTTTAAAAGAAAGATCCAGAACAGCCTGCGGAAACAGGCCAACAACATCACCATCAGAGAGAGCATGCGAAGTGATGTGTGCAAAATTGTGACAAAAGTTCAGCAAATGAAAGAGAAGAAGGAAACGCAGTTAAACAACCTGGACAGTCTGGCACACACGATCACCATGATAGAGGAGGAGATGGTGCAGCTTCGCAAGAAGTATGAGAAAGCTGTCCAGAGGAGAAATGAAAGGTACACACCGGACCCTTGGAAAGAGAATGCGGGTTCCAGTTTCTAGGTTGACCCTTTTTAGATGGAGATGCAGTGGGCAGCATGAGAGACAAGCCAACGGAGCTTCCGTAGCTTTGGAAAGGAGGATGCAGCTTTGCCTGCAGATTAGAAATGTCATCCCGATAAAAGAAACAGGCAAAGAGGAGGGGGCGGGGGGAGCTGCTCATTGGAAGAGCACAGTACTTCCTCAGACCACTGTTCAGGATGCCTCTGGGAGCATCAAATTCTTTCCACATAGTTGACATGAATAAGTCCTTCAACCTTGATTCCAATTTGGTGGCGAGCTTGGCCTTACATTTCTCATGTTGTTGTCTCAGTCCACCTTCTCAAGTCCATAAGGAATAGCACATTTCTCCACACTGCAGTTACGTCATTCATCAGTTTGCTATTTTAGCAGCCCAGGCTGCTTGTGCTCTGAGAAACTGGGATGTGAGATTATAGAGCAGCCATTCCTGGCAGCAGACTTTTTTAAATTAAACTTTGATTGTAGGCTACTCCATGTAAGACATTGGAGTTTTAGACCCTGAGAGGATAAAAGGTAGTCAAGCTACTACTCCCAGCTTCTATTGTTAGGAGAACTTGGTCATGAGAAGACTTTGACAGAGAATGGGACAAAATACCGAGCCAAGTGTGAGCATGTGTTTGGAGGGAGAAGAAAGGGGTGAATGTAAACACAGAGACGCTAGGTGATGGCTCTGCGGGTGCTGAGAAGAAAAGCCCTGTCTAAAGGGCTGGTGGGGTTTTATTTGCCAAGATTGGGGGTGTTAATCCAAATTGGCCCTTGTCATGAGTCAAAGCATTTGGATGATGAAAGCACCGGGCCCTGGCCAGAGCTGCTAGAATTAGAAGGTCTCTGCCTCTTTCACACCATCTCCTTTCAAGGCAGGGCCGCCCCGTCCAACCCCCACCTGTAGCTTTACAAAGGGCTGATGTTTGCCTGATTACGGGGAAATTAGCATCCGGAAATCTTTGGCTTTAAAAGAATCTCTTGGTCCTGGCAAATCAGACAGAGCAAAGACACCCTCCTCTGCCCTGCCTCTGTGCATCTGGCCCCAGCTTGGTTGGCAAGTCTGACCCCCAAAAAGCAGTCTGCAGAAAGTCAGAGCACGGGACCATTTTGTCCATGCATTAGGAAGGTCACATCCCCACTCCAGGAGAGGCTTTGGGACCTACAGGACCACGATGACCTCAGAGCTGAGGGGCTCCCAGCCCAGCCAGGGTGCAGCCTCGCTAAGGACCCACTGCCCAACTGCCCCTACTCGGGTTACTGGGCACTCAGGCCTATTTTGTCCCCAAAGCCAGAGGGAAGCACAATGCTAATTACACAGTGCCCTCAGCACCCACGTAAGCCTCCTTGTCTGAATTTGCCTCACAGTGGCATCCAGCTGATAGAGCGCGAAGAGGAAGTGGCCATTTTTTATGAAAAAATAGACATCCAAGAAAAGCTGAAACTCAATGGGGAAATGGAAATACACATCCTGGAGGAAAAGATCCGCTTCATGAAGTTGAAAATTGCGGAGAAGCAAAGACAGATTCATGTGTCCCAGAAACTATTGCCGGCAAAGAGGGCCCTGGACGAGGGGCTGGCGGTACTCCAGATTCAGGTGGGGCCGCAGGCGGGGCAGGTCTGGGACCACTAGCTCCCTCTCCCTCACTCAGCTACAGAACACGCAGTCTTCTCTCTAGACCTCGGGAATCCGGGGTCTCTGGCCCAGCGTAGCTCAGCTGTTGGCACTTGCTAGCGAGGGTTTGGGGAGCATCTGGCTCATAGGCTTGGTGCCCTGGCCTCTCTGGCATGGAGCTTGTTGCTTATCCACTTTCAATCCTGCATAATGAGAGCCTTGTTCTCCTCCGTAATTCCTCTACCGTTTGGTAACTTGGCCCTGGCCACGGCCTTTCTGGAAAAGTGGAATCAAGTCTAAAAAATTCAAATATACAAAAGCAAAAAACTAAAACATGAATATAAGGCTACTATTTTCACATGTAATACTTTGTTTTCCTTAGTAGATGGAAAAAATTAAACTAAAAAAAAAAAAAATCCTAGCCTAAACTCCATATTAACTTAATGTAGCAAGAACAAATTCTAACCTATGTTTTCTAAAACATCAGATGCGCCTTTGGTGTTTACCTGATTATAAAATTAGGACATGTTGGTCAGTGAAATCTTGGAAAAGTATAAAAATTTTGAAGAAAATTCCATCCTCAGGAATGTTAAGAATTAACCTTACAATGATCAAGCATCTAAAAGAGTCTTCCGTTCTTTTTCCCAGTGCATGGAAAATGCTTTGTGTGCACACTGTAGACACAGCGTGGGGTCTCCCAGGCCAGGACTTGGCGTAGCAGGGCGCGGGCCTGCTCTCCCGGCGTGCCCTCGGGTGTGTCTGTGCAGGAGGCAGCACCTTGCAGCTGTGCACATCCACCAGGGTCCTGGCTCTAGAGTGTGCTTTGGTTTTAGCCATAAGGACTTCTGTTTCTTCAGCAGGCGAAGCTCAGTTTCAGATGAGTTGGCGCCCTAGAAAAGGAGTCTAAAATCAGGAGGAGCTGGGCATGGTGGTACATACCTGTAATCCCATCTCGTGGGAGCTGAGGCAGGAGGATAGCCACAAATTCAAGGCCAGCCTGGGTTCCTTAGTGAGTTCAAGGGCAGCCTGAAATACATAACAAGGCGCTGTCTCTAAAAAATAAAGTCAATAAGATCTAAAACCAGACTGCCTTCACTTCAAACTAATACTTCCTGTCAAATGGATTAAATTGTTCTTAGGAAAAATATTTAGCATTTCATTAGATAAAAATGGTTACCACTGTCACAATGAATTTCAGTCTTGCCCATGAGGGAAATGCAATGCATTTAATAATATCAGATGTCCTGCTACACCGTGAGCATGCGTCAGTCGAAAACTGCACACCACGCGAGGCAGGCAGGCTAAGGATTAGCAGTCACCGCTGGTCTACCCAGGTTAATTAATTCAAAGCTTAGGAAGGCCGAGTATCCAGTCTCTCCTTAACGTGCACACTGCACTTCACTATGTGGTTGTGTAGTGACCACTGATCGCATGTGCCTAGAAGGACAGGAGGCGAAGGTGGTGACAGTGCCAGCTTCAAGCAAGTCAAGTTTGGACTCTGTCCTCAGGCCCAAGTTGGTCATATCCTGTTATTTGCTATGGCTGTGATGGAGTCTTCCCTTTTCTCCTAGCATTTGCAGGACTTAGAACAGTTTCTGTCCAACTGAGCAACCCAAGGGTTATCGTGAGTCATCCCCTTCTACTTCCAGGAATAACAGCTCCATTCGAGGCGGTCTGGAGACCTCGAGCTATTTTACGAGGGAGAACATGCCACAGCTGTCTGGCTTACTCCCCTTAACATGATCTCAAGGTCCATCTGTTTCCCTGAAGATGTCCTACCTGCATTCCCATCGTGGCTGAATACTACGCCAGTGTGTACATGTCAGGTTTTCTTTATCCATTCGTCTGTTGTGGGCACTGATGCTGGTTCTGCTTCACGGCCTCAGTACACATGAGACTGCTATCATATGCTGGCTTTAATCCCTTCAGGGATAGCCCCGTGGGTAGTGCAGCTGGGCACAAGGGGGCTCTGTTTTGTTGTAGTTGCTGTGTTTTGAGGAACCAGTGTACTGATTTCCAGTTAATGTATTTGGTACAGGGTCTCACTACACAGCTTCCGACTCATAGTGATCCTCCTGTTTTCAGCCTCCCCAGCGCTGGGATGACAGGCATGCGCCACCACGCCTGGTCTTGGTGGCTGGCTTCTAGGGGCAGAACCAGCACAGCACGTGGTGCCAGGGAGCTAATGGAATCCTAATGTAGCTTTGATTTGCATTTTCCTGATGGCTAAAGATGCTGAACAGTTTTTCATGCATTTATTGATCATTTGTACTTCCTTTGCATCTGTTCAGTTCATTTGCCCATTTTTTGACTGGGCTGTGTGTGTGTGTGTGTGTGTGTGTGTGTGTATGTGTGTTCTCTATATTCTAGAAACTAATCTCTGTTGGAAGAGTCATTGGAAAAGATTTTTCTCCCATTGTCTAGGATGTCTTCCCTCTGCTGGTTGTTTCCACAGCTGTGAAGACATTTTTTAAGTTGACGTGGTCTTGCTGGATTCTTGCTATTACTTCCTACACTGTTAAGGGTCCTATTCAGGGAGTCTTTGACCATGCCGATGGCTTCAAGTATTTCCCTTGAAATATTAAAGCACTTTTAATATTTCAGGTTTTATCTTAGTTACTTTGCTCATTGGTGAGACAAAATACCCACCACCCAGTGTGAAAGAGGGGAAAGTTTATTTGGCTCACAGCATGTAGAGGTTTCAGTCCACTCAGCTGGCTCCAAGGCAGGGTGATGTGTCAGAGGGACATCGCAGAGGACAGAGTCCATAGGAGGATAGGCAGAAGGCTGCCAGCAGTGAAGTAGCAACTAGCGAGTGACAAGCCTCTTTCTGTCCCTTACACCTTACCCAGACTACCTGCCCTAGGGCAGGTAACACACCCTTAATCCTAGCTCTGCCCCATGATTCAATCCCAGCATCACACACTGTAGACACAGCCACCTCTAAGAAAGCCCCCTACGACTGCATGACGCTTTATGGGCAGGCAACTAGATTGGACTCCATTGGCCTCTCGGTTACCCCAAGAAGAAATGGTGTAGGAATGAGGAAAAGATAGACAAGAAGACAAGAGCTGGGTCAGGTGGTGGCCCATTGCCTGACTGGCAAATGACCCGCAGCACAACAGTAGCAGCATTTATTTATACCTTTGCAAAGTTACAAGACCCAAGGTTGCCTAATGACTAATAGCTGACCTTAGTCAGGCAGGATGTTTTTCTCAGGACTGAGGTAGCTTAATTGCTTTAGACACTGAGGCCTAGTCCTGCTGTCGCACATTTGACCAATTTCCAGCTTTGGTGGCTCCCAGCACTACACACAAGCCACAACAGGTCTTATACATAGGTCTTTGATCCATTTTGGATTTTTGTACAGAGTGGGAGATGAAGGTCTAGTTTCAGTATTCTACTCCAGCACCATTTATTAAAGAGGCTGCAGTATATGTTTTAGCATCCTTTTCAACAATCAGGTGGCTGTAGTTGTATGGTTTTTATGTCTTCTATTCTATTCCATTAATTTATTTTTTGCCCCTTCAGTACTGGGGGTTGAACTCGGGGCCTTTGAGCTGAGCAACATTCTCAATCATTTCTATTTTTATTTTTATTTTCATTTTCAGGCAAGGTCGCACTAAGTTACCCAGGCTGGACCCAAATTTGCCATCCTCTTGACTCAGCCTCCCAGCATGTTAAAAGTACAGGAACAAGCCATAGTGTGCAATTCCATGTGCCAGTACCATGCTATTTTTGTTGCTGTGGTTTTGTAGTATCCATTAAAATTGGGTATTACCATGCCTCCAAATCTGGCTCTTCTTGCTAAGAACTGCTTTGGCTGTTCTGAGTATTTTGTTTCCATATGAATTTTAGAACTGTTTTTTCTAGCTCTAAGAAGAATGGTATTAGAATTTTAATGGGGAATGAATTGAATCTGTAGATTGCTTCTGGTAATATAGCCATTTTTAATATAACAATTCTGCCGGTCTATGAAGATGGGAAGTCTTTCCCATCTTCTAGGGTCTTCAATGTCTTTCTTCATTCTGTGATTTTTCAGTGTAGAGGTCAACTACCTCCTATGTTAGATTGAACCCTAAGGGTTGGGTTGGGTTTAGTTTTTTAGGCTATCATGACTAGTTTTCCTGATTTCTATCTCAGACAGTTTATTACTGGTATATAAAAAAATACAATTTTTTAATGTTGATTTTGTATCCTGCAACAGGCTCTTGATTGCATATATACAATTCTAAATTCAGGTCAGTAAAAGAAAACATTATGTCATCATTTAAAATTCTTTTTACTGGGCCAGGGAAATAGCTCAGTAGAATAAGCACTTGCCTGGCAAGCACAAGGTCCTGAGTTCAATCCCTGGTACTGTAAAAACAATAAAATTCTTTTTACAGGGAGGGGAAACACCAATTAAAATTACCATTTTACCTGTGTCACTCTTGGGCATGCTGTCGAATATATTATCTCACTCAATGGCTCAGACCCATAAACCTGAGCCTTATCTTTCTATGTGGCAGCTGCTGTGAAGAGAATAAACAATTTCATTGGTCACTCAAAAATTCCTTAGGAAAGCTGAATATTTTGCATCTTGATTGTTGCCATATGCCACTTCTGTCTTTACCAAACTAAAGCTAAATGTGGCTCCCATTTTTACTTGAGAGTAGCCAAGGTCCTCACTCGCCTATGTGTCAGATGATTCAGCATCATCTGACAACTCATAAGACCCTAATAAGGGGTTTACAAAAAAAATATGGAAAGGGCTGAGGCTGTTCCATTGCTTCTTTCTTATTTGAGATACCATTAAACTTATTGCCAGTGAAGGATTTCAAAATGGCACTCAGTGTTCTGAGTGCTACTCTGAGTTCTGTTGCAGTCTCCAACAAAGAGCTGTACACTTGGAGCAGAGTCAGATCTGGGCATTGTCCTCACGGCCCCATGTGTGAGCAGAAACATCGTGAAACCCCAAGTCCCAGATGAGGGGGTGAAACAGCAGAGTTCTCCTCCTCCCTTGCAGGGGTTGGTCCTGCTGAGGGGCTCTAGACACCCTCGTGCTGCAATTTTAAGATTGCCAAGCTAAAGAGTTAGTTTTAAAGCCAATGTTTATTTCTTGTTTAATAGTTTTCGCAGTGTACAGACAGAATAAAAGACCTGGAGAAAAAGTTTATAAACCCTGAGGGTAAGAACAGAACCCGCCTTCTTCCGGGGAAAGATCTGACCCAAGAAGAAATGATCAAAAAATTAGATGAGGTAAAGACTTTTCTTAAAATGGTGTTTCTTTTTTCTTTGACAATAATTTCATATCAGGTGCCTGTGGCCTGTTTTCAGTTGGGCTGACAGGCCTGTCTTCATCCTCCCAGCCACTCAGCCTTTTAGTGTAATCTAGAAAGTGCTCGGCTTGATCGAGGCTCTTTCCAAAAGAAGTTAAAATGCAATGGTTTCAAGACTCCAAACACACATGCCTGTCTTGGCCTGAAGGAGCAATTTTGCCTTCTTGAATGGGTGACTTGTCTTCCATGGGACCATTTCAGAGCATTGGCAGCCCCCAGCGCAGACAGAGCTGGGCGGCCGTGGTGTGCTGTGGGGGAAGGAACTCTCAGAGCTCTGGAGGAAGCAGGGACAGGAGTCTTGCCTCTGCCCAGCCCCACTTTCCAAAGACATTTCAACCACTGAGAAGGGACTGCAGCCCCACCACAGGGGCTGGGGAGGGACCAGAGAGCACTCTAAGGAGGAAAGGAGTCTGGGCTTCCTGTGACATTTTTTCTTCCTAATGAAATTATTCTCAACTGAAGCTGGAACTGCAGCTGGCCAAGAAGGAGACGCAGTTACTGGAGAAGGATTTCATCTATGAACAGGTCTGCCGGCTCACAGACAGGCTCTACAGCAAGACTGAGGCCTGCAAGATGGACACACTGCACCTGGCCAAGAAGGTCAGCCTAGGACCCTGCCCGCGACCCTGCCCGCTCTCTTTTCCCTACTCTTGTGTTACCTGTCTTCTCCTGTCTGCTGGGCTTGCTGGGAAGCACTGGCGAGATCTGGTTCTAGGACCAGAGAAACGGAACACTGTAACAACATACACAGGACTCTGAGAATTGTCCAAAGCAAACTGCTCAGCTAGGACAACTGTCATCTTAGTGAGATCACTTACAAAGTAAATCCTTTCTAGTTCCTCTTGAGTAGACGGCCTCTGCTGTCTGCGGTCTGAGTAGGAAGGACTGCTCCTTCCGGAGCTTGGAGAGAACCCACAAATAGAGGGGACCCCAGAGGGAGGAGCAGTCCTGTGACTGTAGCTGGCTGCACTGTGGATCCTAGCAGCCCCCAAGCTAGGCCCGAGGGTAGGGACATAGCGGAGCCGACACGCTGTCCCCAGCAGGCGAGGCTGTGATGTGGGGAGGGACACCCGCCCCCCAAACACACACAGTGGGCTCTGCTGGGAAGCAGTAGACTCCCCTCCTCTTAGTTTCCCCAATGCCTGGAACATAATAGGATCTAGAAGAAAGTTCAGAATGAGTAAACAGGCCTGTTCCGGAAACTGTTGTGACACAGTAAGTAGGAAATGGTAGTAAAATCAGGCTGTTGTCACTATTTTAATCTGACTCACGTATTTGTGCTCTGGCCTCCACTAAGGGACTGATCAGTCCAGCGGCAATTGCGCAATCCACAGCTTCTCCGTGAAGTGGGGAAGCTCCGGAGCACTGGCTGGGTCGGCCCGCCCCTGCTTCTGCAGAAGTTGCCTGCCCTTCGGAGAGTTTCCCTTTCTTGGCGGGAAGCCATTTTTCACTGAGGGTGCATTGTCCAAGCCGCTGGCAGACTCCTTGGGAGGCACCCATCTCACTAGAGAAACACAGGGTGGCACTGACAGGCCGGGAAGGCTCTGCAGCACAGCGGGGCAAGGGACAAACTGATAAGTGACAACTTAAGCCAGAAGTTAGCAGTCTTTCCCTTTTCCTTTTCCCCTTGGAAATCGGCACTAAAGTTTCCCCTCAGTGCTCTTTACCTTGAATGTAGTAACCAGTTATTCTTCCTGTTCCCCTTTTCTTTTTCAGGATGTTCAGGTTCTCACTACTAGATCTGACTCATAGTGATTCGCCTGTTTACAGCCTCCCAAGAGCTGGGATTACAGGCACACACCACCACGTCCAGTCTCAATTGCCCTCTCAGCGTGCCCTGGGGTCAGGCCAGCATGGCAGGCCCGGAGATTGAACCCCTGGTCCCTGCGCCTACCTGGAGGCGCTTTAACCCCCTGAGCTCTATTCTTTTCTTTTTTCTTTTCTTTTCTTTCCTTGTTCTTCTTTACCCAGCCAGGGTGTTGGGCTCAAGCCCTGCAGTCTCTTTCAGTTCCGACTTCCTGTGAACTCCCAGTTAACCCTCCTTCCTTCTGGCAAGAGTATCCCCCACTCCAGTAGACAGCCAGCAGTCCAGCTTTTTCTTCAAGCCTCCACAGAATGCATACACCAACTAAGCCTTGGGGCGCTTTACTTCTAGATGAACGGCTATCAGAGAAGAATCAAAGATGCCACCGAAAAAATGATGGCTGTCATCGCTGAGCTATCCATGACACAAGCCTTGACCATTGAACTCCAAAAAGAAGTCAGGGAGAAGGAAGAATTCATCTTCTCTTGCAGCTCCAGGATAGAAAAGGGTTTGCCGCTCAATAAAGAGATTGAGATGCAGTGGCTGAAGGTTCTCCGCGATGAGAAGATGTACGCCTTGGCAGTAGCTGAGAAGTCCCAGGTAAGCTTTGGCCGCCATATTGCATTTTTTGAATGTGCCAAGACGGGCTATTTCCAGGAGCGCAGTCCTCCCATGATACAGATTGATTGTCTTTTATCAAAATCCCGGGACCAGCGGTGTTTGGGATTTTCTCTGAAATATTTTGGAATATTTACACACCTTGAATGATACATCTTGGGGATGGGACCTAAAGGATTAACGTGAAACTCATTCATGTTCCATATACACTATACACACGTAGCCTGGAGGTCATTCCATATAGTTTTTCTACTGCACCTATGCTTCGACAGCAGTGTATCACCAGGTGACATCATGTTAGTGCTCAAAGCACATTCAGAGCATTTCGGATTTCATATTTGGGAATTCGGGATGCTCAACCTGTGTATGAGAAAATTTTTCATTTCTCCACACATGTATTCCCAAGAGTCACTAGAAGTTTACTATTTGGAATGGCCCAAAGAGCCAGCACAAGTTTAGTACCAGTTCTTCTGCCTGGTTCTTTATCCTTTCAGTAGTGTATGACTGAAGTTAGGCATCTCTTCCCAAAGAGATGACCTGGAGACACAAATCTAGACATCCCCAAAAAAGCCACTGTTTACTTTTTAACTCGAGAAAAATATACATTCCCAGTGGGCACTAGAGAAACACCTGAGCACATGGTCTGATTCGTAATTTCCATGCCATCTGGGAATATACGTTGCAGGGAATTCAGGTTTTCCCTGTGGTGTCCCACTGTCATTCATCTGCCTCTGGCACACCGAGTTCCAAATGGTGCCCCAAGAAATCACTCTGTTCCAGAAGCACACAGGCAGACTCACAAAGCCCTGAGGCTCAGAGCCACCTACTGAACACCTTTCTCCCGTTTCCATGCTACTACTTTTTCCCATTGCGATGTTTGCCCATGGACAGCTTACCCAGAGAAATACATGGTCCTGCTTTTGTCCCAAATATGAAAGCAGGGCTTGGTGACAGATGTTGCTGTTGGAGCTCACTGAGCAGCTCTGATAAACCCTCACCCCAGCAGCCGTGTGACACGGCAATGCACCCATGGATGGGGACTGCCCAATTTCCTCCACTGTCGGGGGACCCCAGCCAGCACAGCCCAGGGCTATACAGACCCAGCTGTGTCTTCTGGGAGTCAAGATGAACTTCAGCATTTTCAGAAAACTGAAAGGAAAACTCCTTCTTTGCTCCTAGGAGTTGCTAGAAACAGAGAATCGCCAGCTGCCTAGTGGCATTTACACAACTGCGGAGCAGCGTCCCAATGCCTACATCCCCGAAGCAGATGGTACTCTGCCTTTACCCAAACCGTACGGTGCTCTGGCTCCATTTAAGCCCAGCGAGCCCGGAGCCAACATGAGGCACATAAGGAAACCTGTTAGAAAGCCGATCGAAATCTGAACGTGTGAGCTGGTCCAGGCCCCTCAGAGAGAGGATCCAAGCAGGCGTCTTCACTCCTCCACCTGGAGAATGTCCGCGCTCTGCTGCTACAATCCAGACAAATGAGGTACAGCCAACCAAGGGGATAACACTTTGCTGTTGTAATCACCAGCTACCACCTTTTTCATTGTGTTCAGTAGGACATAGAGTCGTTCTACAGTTATGTCAAAGCATATAATTGAATTGCTCCCATAATTCCTTTCTATTCTTTATACTGACATTTAGAAATACGTAGAATGCAAAGTGCTGCAAAAGTGTAGAATAAATAAATTTTCAATGAGGTGTGAAAGCACAGTGTTCTTTACTAGAGAAAACACAAATACTGTGGCGTACATGCATTCTAAAAAACAGAATGGCTAGCTAAAAGGGGAAATGCCGTCAGTGTCCAAAGGGACAGCTTACTCTGCTGAGGAATATGTAGCACCGGAAATTCATGTTGGTAAAACGAAATCAGATAAAAAGCAGAGGGAAGCCTGTCTGTTCTGAAGTAATTTTAAAATTATGCTTTACAAGAATTCTTATGCTGGAAAATGTTCATGCCCTGACTCGTCTTTCTTACAAATTCAGATATTTTATAATAAGTTGACAGTACTTATTTGATCTGAACATCAGTTCACTATTTTAAGCTCTGATAGATTTTTCAAGATTTCAACATGATAATAACTTCACACATGAGAGGAGAGGCTTGAAAGTAGAAGCGATTCTACCTTAATTTTATTGCATTTCACATAACTACGTTTTTCTCATCCTGAAATATTTTTTCTCATACATGACATAGACGGAGGTTTGAAATTTGTGTTTTTACATTCTCTAATATGCTGAAATTCTTTCATACTGGTAGCAGTTATGAATTTTATTTTACATCTCTAGAAGTGAAAAAGATCACATCCTTTTATTCTGCCAAACCAAACATTCTGTCCCAAACCCCTACCTAGCATGCCAAAGTGGAACAAAGAAGAATATTGCTCTTACACTGTCAGTCCTGAGTTTAACCCAGTTGCTTTGTAAAGTCCTTATAAAGACTCACTTGGGGGGCTGGGGAGATAGCTCAGTGGTCTAAGTGCCTGCCAGGTAAGCAGAAGGACCGGGTTGGATCCCTGGTACCACATGCTGTGCCAGCCCCAAAACCGGGCATGGTGGTACATGCCTATAATCCCAGGATTGGGGAGGCTGAGACAGGAGGATAACTATGAGTCAGAACTACATGACCTGTAGCCAATAAAAAAAAAAATTAAAACAGTCACTTGGGAGTTCAGTGACGGTAACACTGTACATAAGCTGCAGTTAACACAGTTAACAAAAAAAAAAATACTACGCACTTAAACACAGGTGTGTGTTGTAGGCCCTAGTTGTGTGTTGTAGGACCTCTGTAGGGATTCAAATGACTAGGCACATACAAAACAACGTAAGAATGGAAGCCCACTTAAATTCACAAAAGGATGGATGGTGAAATATTACAGGGTGTGCTAGCAGTTAAAGAAGGCAGGTGCCGCCATGTGCTGAAATGGCCTAGACCTTAGTCAGGTGGACTTCTTACCTGGCCCTGACGCATGATGGAGATCTTAATAGGTGCAGAGTGTGACCAGGTGGGGACCTAGCACGAGCAAGCCTTGGGAATAGCCCCCAGAGCTGGCCAAGGCCTGGAGAGATCCCTCAGCTGCAACAGAATGTTCATCCTCTTAGGGTCAGAGTTTAGGAGAGTCCAGTGCCAATATTCTGATTTTATCGCTTTATGAATGGCAAGTTGTTGAAGGGTTCTGAACAGTGAGTAGTCCCACTGTTTGTCTCAAATATACATTCCACTTATTAGGCCCTAAGAAGAGACAGAAGCAATCCAGGTATGAAATGAAAGAAAGTGGGAATGAAAGAAAAAGTCCTTCTCAGGAGAAAGCATCAGCAGCGCGCTGCTGATCCGGCTCCATCGAGGTGCAGTGAGGTGCCAGTCGGGCCCTCGGAGGAGCGGGCTCCTGGGCTCAGGATTCTAGCTCAAGTCCAAAGGCTGCTCAAAGAGCAGGCAGAGTCCGGCCAACAACTGACTAATGACACAATTTAACCAAACTTATAAATATAGAAAAATTAAATACAGTTCCATCTGAACCATCACAAAAACAAACCTTCTTCTAAATACTTATATGTACAAATCACTATATGTTACAAATTATTCTGTATCAGAGACAGCAGATTTGATTTAGTCCAGAGTTTTAAATGTATTCTCCTTCCAAGGCATGTTCTTCATGCAACACTGAATTTTTCTGCTTAAGCTATTTTCACTGACATAGCTAGTGTTTGCTGTTCTAGGCCCTCCCTCTTCTGTAACATTCTTAAAGCAGGTTTTATTTCTGAGTGCAACAGAAGCTAGCCTTGGCTTACGAGGCCAGCCCAGAGAGCTGCCGTTTCCTGTCTTGCCTGCCTGTCATTTTGCTATACTTGATAGCTCATCAGCTACTCAAAACTGGAACGAGACACAGCAGTTTAGCGCTGCCCAAACATGTACAAAAGGAAAACTCAGATGATTCAACAATAAATTCTGTTTTGTCCACCTTTAGGTATTGCTAAAGAATTCCCAACCTGAGTCAGGTTAATGAATAAGGTTAAAATGTTGAAAAAAAAAATCCAATCGCATTTTCTCTTCTATAAGCCTAGGAGCATGGTGGTGTGTTTTAGAGCTGCTTCTTCTACAAATTCTGCATCCACATTGTCGTGTCCTTCGAAATCATGGAGAGCTGGAAGGGTGGGGGAGAGAATGCATTACCATGGAGCTGTGGGGTATTTATAACTTTGCTTCCACAGTTTATTGGAATCACAATTATTTTATATTTTAATAAAACACATTTTTCTGAGAATTTCACTAAACTTCAGCTCCAAGAGAGAGCCTCCACATCAACCAGGCAGGTTTTAAAGCCTTTAAATTCTTTTTAAAACTTCAAGAGTGAATATTCCTTTGGTATTTACATGGCGGAATCTGTGTCGCTAATTGTATCCAATTGCAGCAGAGACCTCTCTGTAACTAAGAGCCGCTTGGGGAAGAACACACAGTATGCTGAAGTGGAAAGAGAACAGCGGACGTGAAGATGGAGCAAAACGGAAACCCTGTGGATTACCTTGATTGGAGGACTCCAGATTGGTCAGAATTTCAATCAGGTAGTTCAGAGGCAGAAAGTCTACCCTGGATGATGACTTGTTGATGGTAGAATTCCATGGCTAAAAGGAAAACCACTTCTGGTATTAATTGATTCTTCCAAGAAAGCTCCAATTTAAATAAAATGTTAAGAGCTAGAATTTCTGTCTGTCCATATGATAAACAGGCCAACAGGATCCCGAGAGCCTTTCCTGGCCGTGCGCTTGCGCAGACTCACCTTTTTCTGATAGTTGGGAAGCAGCCGTGACACATGGTTCCGGGAGATGATGTTGGCACTCACAGGGTGATCCCAGAACCGGTAGATCTTCTGCCCAATGAGCTACGTGAGATTGAAAAATCCATAGAGCAGACTGTGTCTCAGAGTGCACTAGCTGTCCCCCAGAGGGAGTCACAATTTTGGAAGTGTTCTTCCACGACAGCTCATTATTTTTCTAAAAGACACTTAATGTTTAATGATCCTGGGAGGCCAGCCTCCTCTGAGGGATGCTTCTGAAATTTGAATAAATGTTCCCTCAAGATGGAAGAACTACTCCACCTTCAAAAAAGCAGGTTATACACTGATGCCACTAGCTTCTTTTTCTGAAAAGGAGTGTGTGTGCTACTCTTCAAAACAGGAGATGGACATACCAGTGTGAAGGGATATTCTGACAGGGAAGTATAGATTCAAGGCTGGCTTAATCAACTTCTCACATGCATGGTCTTGCCTTTAAAAATGTTAATTCCCTAAGTGTGGAAGGGGGAGACCACATTTGAAGACCAAACTGCATGTTCAGCGACTTCCCCAGAGAAAGAGCCATAGACAATGTGCTTAGTTCTCATCGCTCGCCTGTGCTCCAGGCAGCCTGTGAGGGAGGGACTGTTACAAAACAAGACTACTAGGTCCAGAAAGGCCACAGAAGTCCCTTTGGGGGAGGACAGTGACAGAGGTACAGGCCGTAAGGTCCTTAAACAGTGGACAAGGCTGCCTGGGCAGTGAGTATGACCTTGCTGTGAACCTCAGAGTGCTGATGACCCTGAGAAGTGATGTCCCCCACAGAAAGAGAGGAGGATGGGCCTTTGTGACGATTGCCCTCACATTTTTCATTCCTCTTCTAATCTGGGGGTGTGCTCATGCTGGCGGAAACACTGGAGGAGGAAGTGGAGTTCCAGAGCCTCTGACCTCACCTGCATGGCAATTTTTTATCAGTTTGAATCAAATTGCACACATTTCCCTTCTCCCTCCTCCTCAAACCCAGAAGTAATTATCAGAGCAGTTTCCTACAGAGGGAACAAAGCTACATGTTCTCCGTGGGCGGGCGGTGCCTCGTGCCAGCGAGGCGGGAAGTGGACGGGGTGGGGACGGAGGGGATTCTTGGAAATGGCTGGAAAGTGAACCAATTCATCAGATTTCAGCTGAAAGCAAGCAAATGCTCCTCTCACAAGAAGGAATTGAAAGAGCATCCTGCCAAGGCTTAGGGGAAAGTAAAGTGGAGGATTACCGGAGGAAGCCGTACGATGATGCTGAATTTTAGTTTTTCGTTTTTCTCTGTGTTGTCCAGATCTACAAGAAAGTTAGGGATTGAAGGGGAAAAAGAAAGAGAAAAGCAAAAAAAGTTACTGAAGTCCAGCATATATCTAATACCTTGATTAGTACAATTGTCCTATGTATTTTATAGCTTTTTGGGCTTTTAATCTGGCTATTAATCTGAATTTATAATAATTAACTTGATAAGGCTTTATTTTAAAAAATTTATATTTATATAAATAAATATTTTGAATAAATGAATCTGATGCTAGGCAAAAGAAATTTTAAAGAGAGTGGAAGGGAATGAGGAAAAAGAATTTACACGGGTTACGTATATGTTCAGCTCTCCACAGTGAATATGATTATTATAAACTTGTAAACATACACTAATAAGAATTTAAAATAATTTCTTAAATAAAGAAAGTTAGGGATTGGCAAACAAAACAAACACCTGCTTTAACACCTAGCAAGCTTTTCATACATGAGTGTTTGATTTTTGGTAATGCATTTTTCCAATCTTACAACCTCAGGCTAATCTAAAAACATTTCAAAAAATTGTAGTTGGTGATTGAACAAGAAAGGACTTTTCTTATTGACTAACTTAAGGCAGTAACTGCTGTGGGAAATACCGAATGCTTCAGCCTCTACTACCAAACGCCATCTGGGCATGCGCCACAAGGGGATGCCTGAGTGGCGGCACGCCAGGCCTTATGGAAAGGGCCTGCCTATTCATGAGTGTCGCGTCTGTCACTAGCTTTTCTGGCATTTCAAGTTTGACTCCAAGATGATGGAGGGCTTAAGGTGAAAATAAGCAAGCCTGATACTCTGAGAAACAAGCCTACGCCATCTCTGCTCACATGCGGTCACATACAGACAAGGAATCCGGCAGTCATGTGGATCGAGATGCCCCCTCCCTGGACACCGGAAGGGCTGAGGCCCAGTGCCCAGCGGAAGCGAGGGGGTCCACGCTCATACGTGAAGAGTGGCAGGTTCTCTGTGGGGCATTAAGCCCCATGTGGGACCCTTCTGAGGGTAGTCAGTCCTGTGTGACTACACCGATCTCACCCCCAGGAAGCTAGCCTTGTTGCTGCCCAGCGGGAAAACACAGAGCCTCTTACCCTTGAGGAGCCTTTCAACCACCGTTCCAGTGAGAAGCAATATGCCGTTATCGATATAATTCAGCAGGCTGTGCAAAGGGAGGCAGTGGATGCCGAGGGTGGTATGCAGGGTGTGGAAGCCTAGGGTAAGTGACAAGAGGATGACAAGGTCAGCCAGCATCATCTGCAGCCCAGAGAGAGACTCGGATGGTGTTAATAAGCACCACGCTCCCTGCCGGGTGCATGGAATCAAAGTCCTTATGTACAAGTTCCAAGTTTCTCTGTATGATCACAAGCACCGTGCTGGTGCTGGTCCAGTTCCCAGTAAGTCCTTCTTTCCTTGTCCTTGGGTCTCTTCCCAGGCAAAGCAAAGGCAGGCCTGCCCTGTGACAAGTTTTATAATCTAATACGTCTGTAATTCTACAGCAAGATAGTGAAAGAGACCAGTTTGTTGAAAAAATAAAAGGAGGCATCAGAAAGTAAGAGTTTATATGCCTCATCTCTGGTCACCCCCCAGACGAAGCATTCTGCAGTCTACTTGGACCAAATTATAGAAACAGAACGGTGAATATGATAGCCAGGTATGGTGGCACACACCTGTAACCCTAGAACTGTGGGTGGCTGAGGCAGGAGGATTGCAAATTCAAGCCCAGCATAGGCTATTAAGCCAGATTTTGTCTCAAAACATAAAAAAAAGGGGCTGAGGACGTAGCTAAGTGTGAAGGCCCTGGGTTCAATGTACACGAAGTGGCCAGCTAGCAAATCTATAGGAACTTGGTAGAACTGTTCTCTGTGACAAAAGCCACCCAAATACACACAAACCCAGAGCTCCCAGAACACTTGTAGTAACAGGGATGGACACAGGACACATGAAGAGGACAGCAGGCCAGAGAGAATCGGAAAAGATGTCTTGAAAATGACAGCGCTGAAGGGGAGGTGGAAGAGCAGATGAAGCTCCCGTGGGTGGAAACAGGGAGAATGCAGCCAAGACGTCGCCTGAGCAGAGCAGAGCGGGGCCTTTCTGAAAAGGATACGATCAGAAATTCACAAAATCAATGCACATGCAAAAAATGTTCCCTGGTACCAGTGTCTGTGACGGAGGCTAAATGCTGAACCATAGCAAGGAGTTTATTTAGGAAACTTCGGGGCGGCATTCAAAGCATTTGAGCAGGATGGAAAGAGGGCTTGAGTTTTACTTTGGGAGCACTGGTGTGACAACAGGCAAAGACCTCACAGAGGCGATGGGAGGGATGGAGACCCACAGGGCCAGGGCGCTGAGCTGTGGGGGACCGCAGCAGAGGCCTGGTGAGTGCACCTGGCACCCGACTGGATGTGAGACGGCAGGGCCCGTGGCCCACTCTTGAGAATGCACGTGGCAATGTGCAGGGGCTGACGCTCAAGCCTCCTAGCATCTCCCCTCGGAGCACATGAGTCACGAGCAGTGAGCCAGGCCTGAGCCCTGGTGACCCCGAGGGTCACATGAAGTGTGACACTGCCATAGCAGATGTTAACAGCCTGGTAACCAGATGAATATACTAGCATTTCCAAAGCCAGAACAGAAATTGGGACATTACTGGCTAACAACAACAGGACCTCTTTGAAATGGACTTGGAAATTCTTTCCTAAATTAAAAAAAAAGTTACAAACTTCAATTACATTGTTATTATTGATGTCCTGGATTCCTAATTCCTTCCCATCCCAGCATACATGGCCCGCAGGTTCCTAACGGCCCTTGAGCCTCCACAGTCCCTGGGGCCCTGCCCCACGTCAGTGGCCTCTGCCTGGCTTCCCTGTGTGTCAGCTCTCAGCGTGTGGGCAGCGGCTCTATGAAGCCTGAGCTCCGTCCAACTGTAACCCTCGTCCTCCAGGGTTGTCTAGGAGAAGAGGAAACACAGATGCTTCTCAACAGCAAATGTTCTTGTTCTAACCATTGCTTCCTATTTGTAACCCTCATTCCTTCTGGTTTTTACCAGTTCTGGTTAGCAGTTTCTGAAACTTGGAACTCAAAACAGTTGCCATAGTCCAGTTGGCATGGAGCGCAAGCATGCTTAAAACATAGAAACACTGCTCTCATCACACAATCACACACGGGCGCACACGTGATCCTATGTCACTTCACCCCCTGCTTCCATGTCATCTGAGTCATACAAACATTTAAGACAAACGGGGCTTCCTTACCTGAGCAATGGAAACACCTCCTAATAACTCAATCCCTATGGATATCTTTCTGCTTTCCTCCTTATTCCTATGCAGGAATGTGAGCGTGCAGAAAGCAGGCTTTTACAGTCTCCAGGCCTAGCAATGTCCCCCAGGAAGTCGGCTCATTTGTTTTCAAAAAGAGCCTCAACATCCATGGTGATCAAATCACAAATAACTGTCCATTCCCCTGCTGAGTCTTTGTGTTAAAGACAAGCAATTAGAACCTAAGCCAAAATGCCACATCTCTATTTCATGAAATCCCATCACTCTTAGGGGACACCTCACTTTTCCTATTCTGTTGGAACTTTAAATTTTTTTTATTTTATCTTATTAGTTCGTGTGTAGTACCTCATGTTCCCACTCCGTGTGGGAAGTTAGGGGTGGACAGAACACATCCCAGTTCCTTTCTCTTCCCTGTCCCTCCCCATCTCCCACCATCTCTTGCTCCCGTGCTCCTCTGAGGAAGATCTGTTACGTTCCTGTGGCCTACTCTTGGGAATGCACTTGGCAGCATGCAGGGGCTGAGAGCGAAGCCTCCTGGCATTATTCTCTGAGCATGAGTCATGAGCAGAGGGCCAGGTCTGAGCCCTGGCGACCCTGAGGGTTACAGGACCTGCCTTCTATTACACATCCATTATTTCCCTCTTTATCTTACTTTGGGTTTCTCTTGTGATAGGCAAGCTTATGTGTCTCATTTATCTCACTTAACATTATGGCCTCAAGGGGCCACCATCTTCCTCCAAAGGACTCCAAAGCATCCTCCTCTATGGCGGGCAGTCTCCACTGGGGGTAAAGCCCACATTTTCTTTGTCCATTCATCTGTCCATGGACACACAGGCTGCTTCCAGGATTGCTGTGCTCCTATAAACACGGGTAAGCATGCATCTCTGTAATACAATCCTTTAACTCTTTGGGGAGTTACCTAGAAGGGGAATAGCTGGGTCAAATGGAATTTCTATATTTAGTCTTTTGAGGAATCTCCACATAGATTTCCATAGTGGTTGTACTACTTTACACTCCTACCAACAGTGGAAAGGGGATCTTTTCTGCCCACAGCCTTGCCATCATTTGTTATTATTTGATTTCTTGATGGCAGCCCTTCTTTCTGGGGTCAGCTGGACTCTCCGAGGTGTCTCAGTTCACATTTCTCTGATGACTGGTAATGTGGAGCATTTCTTCATGTCTTTATTGGCAACTTGTACTTCTTCGGAGAAGTATCTGTTTCACTTGCTTATGTTTTTGATTAGGCCTTTTATTTGGGGACCTAGTTTTGGTTTTGGAGGTTTCCTTAGTTCTTTACAAATTCTAGATGTGAGTCCTCTGTCTGCGGAATCAATGGGAATAAAATCTTTCCCATTCTGTAGGTTGTCTTTCCTTTGTGTTCATTGATTCTCTTGCTGTACAAATGTTTGTCTGTTTGTTTCCATATTTTAGGAAAGAGTCTACAGGGTGTTCAGGGTCTCACTAGTAGATTGGACTCATAGTGATTCTCTTGTTTACAGCCTCCCAAGTGCTGGGATTACAGGTGCGTTCCACCACGCCCAGTTTCAATCATCTTCTCACTGCATCCTGGGGGTAGAGCTGGCACAGCAGGCCCAGGGATCGAACCCTGAGCCCCTGAGCCTGTGCAAACATTTTTATTCCGCTATGTGTTGAGATCATTTAAAATTACTCATTCCCCAAAGAGCAGGACATCTGGTTTCCAAGCTGCCATCTTGGGCCAGAAAGCTAGCTCAGTGGAATAAGTGTTTGCCTGGCAAACGCAATATCCTGAATTGGATCCCTAGTACCATAGAAAAAAATAAAAAATAAAACAAAACAAAAAAGCAGGCAGCCATCTTCACCCTGCTAGCCACCCAAGAGTCCATTTAAAATGAGGCTGATGGGAAAGCGAGGCCTCTGCCCAGGCAGAGCGTGTCAGGGCCACCTGGGGGTGGGCGAGGCCAGCATGAGGCTGGGCCAGAGCCCACGGCCTGCACAGGCAGAGCACAGGCTGCTGAGTTCTCCACACACACCAACAAGAGCAGGCATCGCCTGGGGGAGGAGGCAGCCATGGAGACAGGGAAGAGCCCAAGACGCACACCGCTGTTTTAATTTGTGTTCATTAGCATGTTGAAGGTAATAATTGACAATAAAGAAGCAGTATTTATTTTATATTTTAGGTTTTAACTATGACAATATAATAGAGCTCCCGTATCTAAAATGTTGCCTTTTACTTATTGCAAGGCATCTTAGTGTGGTGTATGCATAAAACAAAGTCATTTAACATTTCTCACATTTTAAAGTTGATCTGTAAGCTTGACACAGATTAAAAATCAGCTTGACACAACAGCAAGTTAGGCTTTCTTTCTGCATTTTTTATCAAATCAGACAAAGTTATGGTTCAGGATGTCTTTGAGCAGCAATTCAAAACCACAAGACCATGAAGCAAGAACCATTTCATACACCTAGGGGCGAGACAGCCAAGACTCACCAGGAGGCAGAGGCAGGAACACACTTCTAGTAGCTTCCAGAATCCTCGTCATGATGTGAAAGACTGCAAACTCAGCAGCACTGCCACGCCCATTGCTGGGGAAAATGACAGCAGGAGTCAGCCACTTGTCCCAAGCAGCGGCTCCGAGCTGCACCACACATGGAGGACCCACGCTCATCATGAAATGCTGGGCCCTGGGAAAGCCCCCTAACTACACCAGTGACCACCAGCCTGAGGCCCAGAACCCACAGTCGGCAGCCTCATAAGCTGGGAACTGTCCCAACGGACACTCTCCCACTGGGCATTCCTGAGCTATAGGGTCCCTATGTCCTTGTCACCCTGTGCCAAAGACAGAAGGTGCTGAGTGTGAGGCTAAGCCAGGCAGTGCTGCTGTTGCTACTGAGAACTGCTTTGAACTAGAAGAGTCCTGGAGCTTTGCTAGAACAGTGTTGCTGGCCCTCGAACACCCTGATAAAGCACAGTGACAAATACTTGCGTACAGCTGAAGAGGCCAAGACTCAAGATTGTGCATCCTCCAACTGGTTTCCACTATGCGGCAAATGAGGTCCAGCTGCGGGGAAAGACAGTCTGTTAGCCGCCGCCTAGACCTTCCCAGCCTGCGCTCACCCAACGCACTGAGTCCGGAGAGGAAAATGTGCCTGGAGTGTAACCGCACTCTGCCTGCCTGCCTGCCTGCTGGCCCCACCTGCCCTCTGAGACCCTCGCCTGTGGGAGGTCAGTGCCAGGCCTGTGAAGAGGGACAGACGGAGACCCAGTATGCATGGAAACCTGTGGGCACATGCCCCGCCAGAGTGGTGTCACACCGGTGCTGTGGTTGTCTAGCTGTGCGACTCACCAAGTCGCTGAGCCCCCACATCTCAGCGTCCTCAGAGGTGAAGTGGAGGAGGGGTCGTGACTAGGGCGCCCATCAGAACAATGATGCACTGATGGGAACAAGACGGTCAGTACAGCATCGTGGCGGGCAACCCGAGCCGGAAGCGCTCACTGCCTTAGAGCTGCATTCAGAACTCATTCCAATCCTGCACCGATCTCTCGGCAGCACAGAGTCTGCGCAGGGCTACAGGCTGTGAACCCATGTGTGGCACCTACAGGCTAAGCATGGGGCAGAGCAGAAGGGGGGCCCCACGAGCACAGGTGAGCACTAGCTTCAGTGAGGAGTCTTCTAGGGTTCAGGAGCAGCTTCCTTGGGCATATTTCAGAAAGGCTGCCTGGCCACCCTCTAGGACCATCAGGTGCCACCAGAAACGAGCAGGGGGATTCGGATTCCACTCAGGACCTCCGGGTTCTGAGTCTACACATGGACTGTTTCTGTGCCTCCTAGCTGCAGGGGCTTTTAACTCAAATTGGTGCTGAAACATTTATGAAGCCGGGAGGCTGAGGCAGGAGGATCACATTGAAGCCCAGCCTGGCCAATTTAGTGACTTGGCAAGACCCTGTCTCAAACTTGTAAAATTTTTTAAAAAATTTTTTTAAAAACATTGGGGATGTAGCTCAGTGTGGAAGCCTTGGGTTCCATCCTGACTACCACCAATTAATTAATTAATTAATTAATTAAAATAACAAAACAAAAACTACAGAGAAGAATGCTGCTTGTAGGAAAATCCTTCCTCACACTTCAGAAGGTGAAATGAACAGAAAAGAAAGGTGTCGGGTCGACATGTCAAGTGAGCCTGTAATGTGAAATGCGAGGGTGAGAAAACAAGCAAGTGTCAACATGGGGCAGATCAGAGCCATTCCTGAGGGAGGCCTCATTACCCTCCTGTAGAGGACAAGAACTCTCAGGGAGCGTCAGCGGCCTGCTCAGAGGCATCGGCATGAGCGTCAGCGGCCTGTTCAGAGGCATCGGCGTGAGAACAGCCAACCTTTCCTAATACAGCATGAAGTATAAAGCTCAAGACTTTCAAAGGAAATCAACTACATTGTCCCCAACCAAACACTAATGACCATAAGAGAGACAGAAAACTTTACACTTTAAAGATTAAATCAGAATCTATCTAATAAACCTAATCTTCAAGGGCTCACTACAAAACTACAGGTTCACACACCAGTACACTGGTGCATCTTGGTCTTAGCCAGACTTGGAGACATGATGGGGTTTACTGTATAAATGTTTTTCTTCAATTTGTCAAGCATATTATTTCTGGATTCTAAACAGGATCAGACCTCATCTCTATATGCTCTTTAAAAGATGCAGGAGGGCCTTAAATCTCAGCACATCGTTTCTGCTTCCACATGGACTGATGTGATGGGTCGGCATCGCGTAGTTTCAACATGTGGCTACCAGGTGCCAAGCAGCTATCTCATTGCCAACGCCAGTGGGGTGGGGCTGACACAGCCGAGCTGGGATCCACCGTGGTGGGCCGTGGCAGCTGGTGAAGACCCCAAGTTCAAGCTCTCTCGTGTCTGCACAAACCTCCCTATATAGAAACCACTGCTTTCTCCTTATTAGGGAGCTAGAAGTTGCCAAGGTGGGATGCGGGACTTTGGCAACCAGCTTGCATTTGTTGTCTCTGCCTCCATGCGCATGACACAGAGGGCAAGAAGCCACTTTCACAGCCAGGTTCTCTTTGTGTATTGTCATCTCGCTTTCCTCCATCTACTGCACCGAGCATACTGGTTTGAGGATGGTAGATCTCCAAAAACCTAATTTGAGAAATACACAAATGGTCTCACTGAACTACACACATTCTGAGAATTCCACATGGGGGCAGGAAACGATGGTGGGTGAGAAGAGAAAACAAAACCAACCAGTTTGGAGGTGTAGTCCACAACCATCTGCTCAATTTTCTTTTTCTCTACACCTTGCAGGTGTCTCAGGAGATGGTCTTTTAGCTCAGACACCATCTGAAACAGGATGTGCATTAGATAAGTCACAACCTACTCACACTCTCACCTGGCTTCAGTTAGAGCCTTGTACTAATAATATTCCTTAGCAATGTGAAAAATGCCACATCTCAAGATCCCAGAGCCAAGATGCCAGCTCTCAGGACTTCTCTGGTGAAAGAAACAGGAGACACCAGCATTTCCGACAGAGGAGCCACTAGGCTCTACCAGAATCCCAGGGAGGAGTCCAGAGCCCGGCCCAGGTCCTGGCAGAACTCTGCAAAGAGGTCAGTGGGAGCCACCCATGTGGGAGTGAAGGGCCTCGGGATCTGCCAGAGGGCCGAGATCCAACCTGGAGCTCTACTCCGCCGCGAGGAGACCTGCACTCCAGCACCTCCGAACGCACTGCTGTCTGCACTGGCTCTCTCACCATCGTCGGTGGACCTCCCCAACCAGTGGTCAGCACTCCTTGCCTCTATCATTTGCTTTTCTGTCCTTCCTCCTCCTGTCGTCTTCTTCTTCTTCTTCTTCTTCTTCTTCTTCTTCTTCTTCTTCTTCTTCTTCTTCT
>NDGN011537279.1:354-17136 GCA_002564285.1 Tympanoctomys barrerae | reverse complement strand
TTCTTCTTCTTCTTCTTCCTCTTCCTCCTCCTCTTCCTCCTCCTCCTCCTCCTCCTCCTCCTCTTCCTCCTCCTCCTACTTTGCCTCCTCTTTCTCTTCCCCCCTTGTCTTCTCCCTTTGGGCCTAGATGCTCAGCTCATTATGAGACCCTCCTGGATAGAGAGATCTGGGCACCAACAAGCAGCCCAAGAGCCCTGTAAGTGCCACCCCACCTGTGTCTTCTATTCCTGCCAGTACCCTGGGCTTTCAGGTCAGGACACACTGGCGTCTCATTCCAGTTCAGTCTCCTATATGTGCTAGTGGATTTGGCATCTTTAAAAGTTAATTTTTTTCTGTTTAAGCAGTAGTGTACACTTTTTTGTGCCTTTCAACTTTTCTACAATGACCACATGATGAAAATTCAAATGACTCATAATCCTATGATGGACACAAAACTTTGAGGCTTTCTCCCCTTTTTCCTGCTCTGCACACACACTTTAATGTTTTGTCATCTGCTTTTCTTCATGTAATAGTTGCCTTGGGTCATTAAATGCATAATTATTCCAGCTTTAATAACTGTTCAGCATTAATTTTATGAAAGCACTACAATTAAATTATTCCTTTTGTGTACATACAGATTTTTTTTTTGCTATTGTTAGAAATACCACACAAATATATAGAAATAGTTTGCCATGTCTCTAATTATTTTGGCAGACTAAGTTCCCAGAAATGGAATGTGTTGGGTTAGGGACCAGTGGTTTAGCTCAGTGGTACAGTGCCTGCCTGGCAAGCATGAGGTCCTGAGTTCAATTCCTGGTGCCCCCCAAAAACAAAGAAAGTGCCAGAATGTGTTGGCTGCATACATAAGGTATGCAAGGTCCTGGCCTTACACCCATTTTCCAGTGCCCATCATGGGGCTGGCTCTTTGGTTCCCTGAACCCTGAGCTTTTCTATGTGATTTTAAATCTTTGCCACCTTGAAAGTCAAAAACGCACTCGTGCGGTTCATGCTTTGATGATGGTTACGCTGAGGACGGTTCTGTTCTCTGTCACTCTGGACTGTTTGACTGCTCATACTTGACCATAGGTGGCGCAGCACCTAGCGCTCCATTCCCCCCGCTGTCTTATCTTCTTACTGACTTACAAGCTTCATGGACCAAAGGCCAATCATTTGACACACTTAGTACAATTTTTTTTGCAAATTTATTTTTTGCCTTTTTCTAAGTTTTTATTCCATCACATTCTTTCCCATCTGCCTATATCCAATAATGCCTTGTAAAGGTCTTCTCTATCTCAGAGCTAGATTAGCTGTCCACTCATTTTATTCATATTCCTTCACGCAGTTAACTTTTTTACTAACCTCCCTAAACTATCAGTCCTCCTGCTTCAGCCCTGAGTGGTGAAATAACAGGCCTGGCTTTAGCCTGAACTCCTTACTCTGTTATTTCTGATGCCTTGTTATATAAAGTGGGGATTTAGGATAGAAAGAATCTAAGTTTTCCTTTCCAAATAAGTAACCATTAATGAATTGATATATTAAAACTTCTTCCTTTCCACACCAATTTTTTAACAACGTGTTGATTATATACTAAATATTCAGTATAAACTAGACTCTATTAATTGCTTATCTTGGTCTACCTATTGTTTCTATTATTTCATATAAGTGCCTATTTAGATGTCTGGCAATGCCAATTCCACATTCTTAATTTGTCAAGTAAGTTAGTTATTTGTCAGAACAAGTTATTTCGTCATCTCTTAGATTGTAATTTTATTAAACCTAGACACTAAGATTGTACTTCATTTGTTCTTCTGCTTATTCATAACAAAAAAATAACTTACTTGTTATTATTTTCCATTTTCTCAGCTGGTCAGCTGCTGCTACACAAGACAGTCGCAACATCTTCCTTAGGTTTGGTTTCTTACTGCCCTGGCCACTGCTTTCAGAATAATGTAAAATGGTAGTGAAAATGACCTTCAGATTTCCATTAAAAGATGTTGGCTATTACTATGAGACTACTTGTCTACTATGTATATTTCAGGAGTAGAGTTTGACTTTTGTCCTCATTCAATACCTAGAAAAATGACCTCTCCCTCTTCTTTCACCTTGAAATGCAAACTTTACTAATACATTTCCTGGAGAAGGTATTAACTTGACTGTGTTATGTTTTCAAGAGACCAAGAATATTTAATGAAGCTTGGGGTATCTAGACCCAGGAGTCAGATCTGGCTTCTCTGGTTATGCACGTTCTTTAAGACGCCTGAGAAGCTTTGTCTTCTTTCAAAAGATACTCTATATACCCCAGCACAATCTAGCCCTTGAAAAGTTGAAAGAATAAACTGGAAGGCTTCTTTACAGATATTTGGCATTCATTGTGCTTTCAACTCTTTCTTCTTGGATCAAGTTTTGTGATCTCTATTTGCCAAGAAAATTCTTTGTTTAACTAAAATTGTCAAGGTTATAAATTTGGATTTATACATATTTTCTCAAACAGTAATTTTAAGTTTGTTTAGCTCAAGTACAGATCAAGTCATTCTTAAGGCTGTATGACTTTTAAATATTTTATTTGACTTTCAAGATGTCTCTTTAATTTTGTTTTCTTAAAGGCTTTAGGTTTATGTACCAAGTCTGCTCTTCAGGTAATTTACCTTGATTTCTGTTTCTTCAGTCTCCCTAGCATTTGGATTTCCTTCACAAGGAATATTTTGGTGGCGTTTGAGCTGCAAGGCAAGTGTCACAAAAAGGATTCTCTCTCTTTCTGAAAAAACACTTTCAATGTCATGCATTCCTTGTCATGATTTGTAATTATATACTTAATGGTGTGACTAATACATTTCCTCCATTAACTACATATTCTAAGAAGGCAAACATGGTATATGCATTGCTGACCGCTGACGCATAGTCTACAGTGCAGGCAACAACTGTTTGTTCAAAGATTCAAGGGGGAGATTCAATCAGAAGAAGTGTAACCTGGGCCTCCCCCGCCCCACCTAAGGGCGCTGACCCTTACCAGCCCAGTCAGCAGCCTCTGGGGGGCGTCTTCCTCCTGCAGGAGGGGACTCAACCTGGGCTCTGAAATCAAACAAATGGTTGTCAAGCAGGAAAGTTTCCAGAGTGCAGGCTAAAGCAAGAGGCTTCTCTTCTCTAAGTCACTGAGGAAATGTAGCACTTTCCATGATGTGGTGAAAAATCTCAATGGTTCAGCATGACCCATTCCTACAAGCCCAGAGTAGGTGACCTAGACAGAGCTGTCACATAGGAAGGAAAAGACCAGGAAAGGAAACAACAAGGAACCCACTCCCTGGCACCTGGATGTTCTGGCCTTGATGTCTCCTCACCTCAGAAACTCACCACTAAGAACCTCTGCTTCCCAGGACAGCACGGGCCTTACGTGGCTCCCACCTGCTTCCTGAACCTGTGGTTCATCAACTTTGGGAGTCCCTGAGCTGAAGGCGCAGTCAGTTCCTGGAGCTAATAATACTAACTGGCTATGTCACCAGACTGAAGTGGCAGTGAGGTCGGGGTGGAAACTGGAAGGTTAAAACAAAGGGCACTTTCTGGAGTGAGGAAAGGGGGCACAAAATCTGGAGAACCTGCCTGCCTGGCACCCCCTGTTTGGCTCTTCCTCTCCTAGAAGCAGAAGTTTCCTAGGGCACCAAGACCACGTAGTGACAGATAGAAAGCAGGAGGCGCATCCTGAGCAGGGACAAGAAGTGGACACAGCTGACACCTCCCCGGCCAGGCCACCAATCCCCCACAGACAGGGAGAAGTACTGGAGCCCCCAGGGCAGGCAGAACCAGGATTCAGGCATGGATCACTGCTAACCCAGGCAGGGCCAGGTCCCCAGGGGCAAGGTCACCGTCACGTCACGGGCTGGAGGGCTGCGCACAGGCCAGCTAAACAGGTTTCCCTTACAGTCCCCACATACACTTCAGACAGCCACACCCATCAAACATGTACAGAAATGAAAAAGAATGTGGACAGAAACAAAGGCTGAACCTCATGGGGCATAAAACTGTTCATCAGTTCTGCGTGCTATTATAGCTGGTCATCTGAACAACTACTTTGAAGATAACCATCTGCATTGTAACGACCATTGTTACTTTCCTACCATCTATTTTTGAAATTCTGTATTATTTTTATTGGGGGCGTTTCCTTATTTTTTATTTTCTTTAAAACTAAAAATATATTCCTTTGCGACCCTCAGGACAGGCTGTGCCTGAACAGACTTGCTCCACCACCACGTCCCCAGCCCCTGGCTGGGTCCCCTCATTTGTCAGGGCTTTATTGACTCATCAAGGGCCACCCCCAGAACCCTCCTCCAACCTCAGCCCATCACCCCTATTGTGCTGCACCCCTGGGGCCCAGCTCCCAGAGGTGACATGCCGCCTGCTGCTTGGTTTAGAACTAATGTGCTTGCACCTCTCCCTCTCAGGCTAAGCATGCAGCCCCTTCTGGGCCACACTCCCTGTAGCCTGAGCTAGCTGTTCCTACATGCTCCCATCACCCTCTTTTGCCCCCCTCCACCCCTGGTACGGGCAGGGCACCAAGGAATGGCTGGCTGGCCCAGGAGCACACTGTCAGCGTGGAGAGCTCTGGACTGGAGTCCACTCCTCCTGGGCTCCTGGTTTCTACACCCCGAGGACCCAACCCAGTGCAGGCCAAGTGTTAACCAAACTGGAAGGCACAGGTCAAAGAGCCTGTGTGACAAGAGAGCTGTGCCAAGGGAACTGCCGGAGGGCAGCCTGTGGGCACAGCCAGAGGGCATGAGCTCTCAGCAGCCTCAGAGGACAGCGTATGCACGCCAGAGGCCAACTCCCAGGGACTGAGCTCACTTAGCAGCTGTCACTGAAAGCGCTGGTGCCAAGACAGATGTGAAAATGGCTCTAAGGTCACCAGAACACAGCGATATTAAAGGGCGCTGCCTTCAGTCCTCCACCGGAAGTGATTTCCTCGCAACCCACAGCGCAGGGAGCACAGTGGTGCAAACAAAGCACTGAAACCCAGGAGGCTTTAGCAGGCCTTCTCTTACCCGGATGCCTGGCTTCCATGTTAGAAATCACCCTAAAAGAGATCAGAGGTGTTAATCATACAGGCAGCAGGGGGTGTGAAGCCACAACACTATGCAAAGAGCCTCTTAAAAAAAAAAAAAAAAAAACCTCACTGTAGAAACTGTTCTCAGTCTACTGGAAACCTCAAACGTTTTAATTAATGTAGCAAAAGCCACATTAGGAAATCAAAATATCTCAAAGCCCATCAGTGCCAACAATGGCAATAATTTAGTACAAGTGCATCCTCAGTTATTGAAAATAACAAGGGCAGGAAACGGAAGAGAGGTTGGAGTAGGGCTTACGCCATCAGCACCTAGGGTGACGCATCTGCCCCGAAATCAGCTTTCAACGTAAGAGCAGGCTCACCACCTACTAATAGTTTTGTTCTAAGCAACCTACCTTCTGTCCTTGTTCTCACAAGTGCTCATTATCCACTACACATCTTCCAACCCACGGCCCAAGTCTCTAGGATTTAGCCCAGGAGATTTTTCCCATTAGAATTCCCAGCACCGAATAGGGCCCAAAAAAGCAAGTGATGTACACACACACACACACACACACACACAGAGCCAACAGGGTCAAGGCAGATACCAAAACTTTCACTTAACTTACTTGATTGCGCTATTGAGGATGTTCCTCACATACGCCCTGGACCTTCTTTTTCCTGTTTCCTAAGAGTGAGAACACGTCAGTCGGGGTGGGAACAGTGAGTTGTTTTCGTGGGTGGCCTTTTTATCTCAAGACACAATGCAATATAGCTAAGAGCTTCGGAAAGATGAAACACCCTTTCCAGGTCCTCAGAACGTCCAAATGCTTTGACAAAAAAAAGTCAATGTTTTCTGCTAAACCAACAATAGACTCACAGAAGTTTCATGTTGATTACATACAACAAGACCACGTTATCTACAATAATCTACAGAGACACCCCACAGCCACACGTCCAGCCTCCACCAGCACCTGCAGCTTACACGGGAGGGGTAAAGATCAAAAGTTGGCATTGTGTGTGTGCATGCATGCGTGTGTGGGGTGCTGTGTCATTTTCACATGTGTAGTTCTGTGTCCCACAATGCACCACAGCCAGGACTTGCGCTCCTCCACAGATCCCAGGCCACCCTTATGCCAGTCACCACCCCCAACCTCCAGAGACCGCTCACTCTCTGATCTCACTGTGTCCCTTAACTTCTCTGAGCTCTGTCCTGTAGTGTCTCCTGCAGGCTCCTGGGGAGCCCTGCGGACTCTGCGCCCTCTGACGCACTCACCTCCTCAGCTACCAGGTTGTGCCACTCCCTGTAGACCACGCTGTTGGTGTAGTGCGAGGGCCGCTTGGCGTACTTGACATATTCAAGGTTGGAGTTCAGCTTTTCCCAGTAACCCTGAAAGCTGTGGACCTGCAGGGACAAAGCCATCAGCAGCTGGAGCAGCCAGCCCGTGGCTCACACTGCCCAGCGAAGACCCTGGGAGTCCCACTGCCATCACTCTGGGCGGGCAGCAGAGTTGGAGTGAACACTTCCCCCACAGGGTGACAGCCTGGTCACCCTTCAGGCAGTGAAAGTCTGCCCTTCGTTCTTCGTTTCCACTGCCTTTTCCACCACTGCTCTCCTCCCAAGGCCAAGAGGACTTCCCTGGGGGAGGCTTAGCAGGGACCCTTAACAGGGAAGCCTTTACAAACACACCAAGCCACTTCCTCCTGAGGGACACATTCTCCTGACTTAGGTGGTGTCAAAAATGCCACATGTTCAGTTCAAAAACACTCATAAAAGTAGAGCAGGCTTACTTAATTTCCTGCTAGGCTTATTTACCCCCAAGGGTATTTTTCACATCATAGGAATCAAAAAGAAGATGGATGAATAAAAATCATACTCAGCTGTCAAATACTCCCAAACAGAACCAGCTGGCATCATGGGATTAGGAATTGTCCATAACTGTACTGCCCTGAAGCAGGAGGTGCCCACCTGACCCATTCTTAATAATAAAATGCCATGCTATCATATTTAATGTTGAAGGATATACTGACATAGATTGATTTTCCAACTGAGGAAGATGGATTTATGATCATTTTTTCTTGCCAAAATATGTATTTCTAAGAGACCCAACTTATGTCCTATGTGGTCACAAAAAAGGGATCGACTACCTCTCATGGTGATGGGCCGGCAAGAGAATGAGAGAACCTAAAATAGTCTAGCTACATGGATGCACTTGAGACCATCACTTAAGTGACGGAACTCAGATGCGCATGTGTAACTACTGCATTGCTTCCCCGGTGTGAGAAATGGAAAGTGTAAACAGGGACCAAGGTGTGTAAGAGGGGCTGTGGAAAAGGAAGAACACGTCCGAGTGGGAAGGAGAGCTGGGGAGGGGAAAGAAAAAAAAGAAAGAAAGGAAAAGGAAAAATGAGGAAAGAAGGAAACAAAGTGTTAGTAAACCAGGAGGGAAAGAGGGGTTAAAGAGAGGGGAGGGTGTTGGGGAATAGATACATCGTGGACAGGTGCAAACCCCTCTGGTGACTGTGATCATGTGCCAATAAGCTTCCAATATATATTGGAATATGAATATATCTTTCAGGAAAAGGATGCTAATGTTAAATAACAGAGTGTTACCCAAATTTTTATTGGAGAAAGTAGTCACAGTTGGCTTGAACCCACTTTAAGGTAACAGTAACGTGAGTTAAATGATAATATTCTAAAACTTGTTGTTTTAGAAACCTGAAATGCCCACCCAGACGATGTCCCTTCTCCTGGGGACAGGAATGACTTTAGTCAATGTGTCAGGGCCACAGGGAAACTGCAGAACCTCCAAATGTGTTTTCTGGGGCAAATGGGGACCCTGCAGGCCGCCCCAACTGCCCTCTTCCCCTCGCTTGCTTTTTAAACATTACTGCTACTATTTATAATGAGTGTGCCATATCGCCCTGTGTTTATTCCTTGTACGGGAAAAAGCACACAGGACATTGGCCTGTTCAGCCCCTCCCTGGAAATCACAGCCTTCCTGCTGCCCCGGGTCTGACTCACTGGGCTCAGAGGACCCAGGCGGGAACTACTGTAAGTGGCGTTGTGGTGACACCTAGTGGCCATTCGAGCTCCTCGCCTTACCTGTTCCACCTCCCTGTCCCAGGAGCAGAACCAGGGAAAGCAAGAAACTCAGGTCCCGCCTGCCTGCTGTCTGGACCTATCCTCTCTGGCCAAATGCTGTCCCTAGGACAGAGGACCCCAGTTACACTACAGCTCCAAAGAAAAGACACTCCCAGACCACCTGCCACCTCCTGCTCCTCCATTCAATAAATTCCTCTCCATGCAACTTTGGTCACCTGAAAATAAAGACAGAAACCAGACTGCCCAAGAGTCCTTGGGCAGGCTTTGGAGAGCTGGGGGCCACCAGCTGTCGGGACATGGAGGAGTTGTCACAGGAGCGTCTCCAGGTGGGAATCTACTCCTTATGCCAAATATTCAAAGGAAATTGTGACCTAACTTAGCACAAAACCACTGAGAACGAGGAGGTTCAGAATTTAAAACAAAGCAAAACTTCAAACTTACATTTAAGTAAGAAATAGTTGGCAAGAGTCCCAGAAACATTTTCATGTGAACTAACAGGTCTTTCACAGAGGTCACTGGCCTATGAAAATACCTACAGTATCTTCCAGAAAGTAAGAGCGGACAGAGAAAAAGCAACACATGTGGACTCCGTACCTGGTATCGGCTAAGGAACGGGGGACAATTTTAAGGTGTGAAAATTTAAAAATCACTGTAAATTGAAAGTTCTGCTTGGAGGCCTAGGAGAGCAGGGGATGGACATGGGTTTGAGCAAGTTCCGGCTAAGAGGAGAGGTGCTCCGGGCAGGCTCGGGGAGTGAGGAAAGCCTGACAGACCAGCAGGTGGGTTCTGGGTTTAGATCAAAGGCACAACCTTAGCGAGAACAGAGCAGCACTCCTCCCTGTGGCCGCCTGCATGTGGCCCAAAGGCCCGAGTCCATTGCCCTGGGACTTAAGTGGTCTGCAGTATGCTCCAAGCCCGGGGAGTTTCAGAGTTTCCTCAGCTGACCATTGTGGTCAGCAAGGGCTCAAACTGCTGCTTGAACAGGTCCAAGTAAGTGCAGTCACCCTCTGCTTAAGCCAACCTCAGCTGTAGAATTGTACAGACCTGGCTCCCTGCAGGCTGGTGATTGTATTTAGAAACAGGAGATGCTGGTAAAGAGAAGGCTCGGGCCTGGCTCTGAGAGATGCCAAGTCGACCCCAGCATGCACAACTCAGAGAGTTAAAGCAACTTCCACATAAAATTCTAGACACTGTGGCCCAGAATGGAGGGAAGGGGTAGGACAGCCCATCGTCCCAGCCCAGGTGCAGCACCTCGCCTCTGCTCGGGAGCCCCGAGAGAGCAGCAAGCCCACCATGGGCACCTGGCACTGGGCCAGCAGGGCCACCCCCAGTGCTGTCCCATAGGAGCAATGACAGCACAGGGTGAAGGCCACCAGCGCAAGGCGCACATCACCAGGTATGTGACAAGAGTGTGCTTAGAAGGACGTGATCTCCAAACTTAGCTCCTCCCGGGACACGGTATTAGGGTCCGATCCTCAGGCAATGGTCCTGGGTGTTTTCCTGCACACAAGGGCATGTTAGGTTTTTTCTCAGGAAAGAAGGAAAGTTATCCAAGTCTCCGTTTCAGAAATAACCTCTTTTTGCCTCTCAGGATGACTGACAAGATGACCAATTGTAGCCTATCACAAAGAAACAAAGGGACCCATGGGTTCCATGAAGGGATGTTGCCCACTTGGACTGGAAACTGACCCACACACAGAAAACAGGACCCAGAGCCCTGTGGCACTGGCTCACTGGCAAGTGACTGCCGGGAATGAACACTCTTTCCTTTCTGAAGGCCCTCTGGCACCGGTCCTGCTTCTGCTGAGTAATCCGCAGCGCGGGAGGGAGGCCACAGCTGGGAGAGCTGTTCCTACACAGAGCTAATGCTTCTGTCCAGCCTGGCTCTCCAGAGAGCCCGTCTTCATATCTGCTCTTATTCACAGCCTCAAGAAACCCCAGGCCCACTAACTCTACACAGACTGAGTAGAACAGAAAATGTCCATGTGCCGGGTGTGGGGGCACACGCCTGTAATCCCAGCACACTGGAAGGCTGAGGCAAGAGGAATGTAAGTTCGAACCCAGCCCACTTTAGCAATTTTGCAAGAGCCTATCTCAAAAAAAAATTTTTTTTAATTCCTTGTAAAGATCTGAGAATGTATTTCAGTGCAAAGATCTTGATATTATTCCCCAGTACCAGAAAGAGAGACAGACAGACAGTGTAGACATTAAGGCAGTGAGCTAAACTGAGACACAGGAGGAGTACCTCCACACAGACAACTGAAATTCCAGAGACTTGTGTGCTGCAGATTGAAGGTCTGAGTGTGGCTGGGCTCTTCTTCCCTCCCTAGAGCTAGCAGAAAATGTCCCTCTTTCTTGCCCAGATGGTGGTTCTATGAGCCACTTTTTAATAGCCTGGGTTTTTAAAACTGGAATCACCTATTTTTGGCGCCAAGGTAGGGATGCCCAGCCTTTCAGCTGCTGGAGTCAAGCTGAGCAGAGAGGAGCTGCTTCGGGCCACATCTGAAAACCACAGTGTAGTTAATGCACATAATGAACAAACTATTCATTCACCTTACGTAACGAAATAACGTGAATCCAAGTTTAATAATTAAATGGAAAAGCTTACACGTCAGCCTAGTGACGCGGAATGCTGTCCTCACAGCACACACACGGATCTAGCCTGCCGTCCGAGCCTCTGGAGTTGCAGTACTTTGCTCACCAAGGTGCACAAGGGTGTAACTCCTGGTGCACAGGGTGCTGGTCTGTCCCGCTGTGGAGGGTGCCGGAGGCGTGGCTAAGCCACCCTGCACCCCTACACCTGTTCCCTTTGTCCCCTCATCCCCTTGTCCCTTCACAGTCTGCACTGAAGTAGTGAGAAAATCGCCACAAGTCACGTAACAATGCTAACGGCTAGTGACCTCACAGGCCGCATTTCTAGCTACCCAGGGCCCAGCACAACCTGCAGGCTGACCGCGCTGTCTAAACTACTCCTTTCATAGCAGGCTTTCTCCACGCCTGTACCCCGAGAACCTTAAAACCTAAATGCATCTCTAACCAGAACTGTGAAGCCAAGTGGCACAGCCTTAGGGCTGGCCCGCGAGGAACAAAAGCACGAGGCCCTGATTCTGGGCTCAGGGAGAGGAACTGCACGCATGGGAGCTCAGCTCTACAGAAGGCGCAGGTCCAGGCTCTGCTCCTGGTGAGGAAGGCTTCTCTGCAGCACCACAAAATTATGGCATACGATGTTCACAGTGCTCACTATTAACTCATGTACCAAAATTAGGTGCAAGATGAACTTGGGGGGAATCTACTTCTCACATAACCAACTGACATTTCCAACAGTGCTACATCGTTGCAGCCACTGTAATCGCCAAACATTATAAGCTATTGCATTATGGTTGTACTGATACTTTGTATTTCTAACAAATCTTTGACTTAAATGATAGGACCTGTTTTTATTGGGGAGTGTCACACTTCCCCTTGAGTAATTAATCATACTCGTGTTTGGTGTAATTAAAAGTTATTAAACGCAGTTTAAGAGAAGCAGCATATAATAGACCCCTAACAGATACCAGACCCTCCCCACTGGACCCCGCACCTGGGGTATTAACCCACCCCCTCGGGCCTGACCAATTTTGGGGGCAGGTTCTGGTAATCTCTAAAAAAGTGATTAAGTGTGCTAAAGATACCTGGTTTAAAAAAGTACTTTGATAAAAACTATCCCACTTCTCTACTTGTAGTGTGCTCATTCCTTCATATTTGAGTAAGCTATTGTTTCCTTTTTTAAACTCTCTGCACACTCCTGTGGCTGACTAATTTTAGTGGTTTCTATTCTCATTATAACATCAAGCACAACTTTTAACCTTTCATCGAAGTTGCTCTTTCCCTAGAGCAAATCATAGTTCACAGAGGGATCCAGCCATTCTTGAGAAAGCCACTTTTGATGATATGGACCTTGTTTCAATATTTAAAAATCATTTTAAGAACAATTTGTAAAGAGGAAGTCTTCTCTTCAGGTGACGGTCTTCTAGCTCTGGCTGATTCCACCCCCACATGTTCACACATGGCTTGGCGCATTCTGGTAGCGACAACAAAACACTGTATGCTGGTGACTTACAAATGACAGTGTTCATGCCTCACAGTCCCTGAGAGGAGCAGCCCCCAACCAGGGCATTGCCAGATCCTAGCCACCCCTTGTCGCCACACTATCACATGGCAGAATGGACAAGTGGGGGCACTAATCCCAATCATGAGGTCCCTGCCAATCCCCCAAGCCCCTAGATCCATCATCTTGGGGATTAGGACTTTAATGGACAAATCTGGGGAAGCATGAAGATTCAGGCCACAGAGATACATTCAAGCATCTGCGAAGCATTCTGGCTCACACTAAAGTCAGTGCCAGAAGAGCAGGCGGGCAGTGTCGTGCAGTGGGATCCCCTGTGGGCTCCTCAAGGACAGGGCGGTCAGAGGAGATGGGCCGCATGCTCCAGGAGAGTCCAGCAGTCTGCGCCTGCTCTGCAGGTGACAGTGGTGCAGCCATGAGAAANGGGGGGGGGGGTGCAGAGGCCCTCATAGTGTGATTCAGCTGGGACCCGGGTAAGAGGAAGTGGGTCAAAAGCAAATACAGTGGCGCGGAGACTGATGTTGTGGCGGCAGAGACAAGGAAGTGGAGGGGCCTGCTCAGGGCCAGAGGAGGACACGGCACCAAGAGGCATCTCTCCTGCCAAATGGCTGGACAGGCCAGAGGGGCTGTCGCACCTGAGTGAATACCACCCTGTCTTGTGGCCAAGGCCTCCCCAGAGCACCATAGCTCCAAGGGGAGGGTCAGAGAGAGTGACTGTCCTTCAGTCTGGTCCTAGAGAACTATGAGCACAGGAACACACATGGGGCCACCAAAGGGCCCCAGACCTGGCTGAGAATGTCAGGGGAAGCAGCGTCCGCGCAGCCAGTGCTGAAGATGAGTCCAGGACAGGAGAAAGGGCAACGGGACGGTGTCAAAGGAGGAAAAACAGAAGGGCTCTCTCTCTCTCTCTCTCTCTCTCTCTCACACACACACACACACACATACACACACACACACACCAGTGCAAAAATAAGTTACTTTCTGCCTAAGCAAAGCCACATGGTATCCTTGGAATATGCCAATGAATGACAAATTTAAGAGGACCACCACCCCATCACGTGTTTAACCCCTAATTTTTTAGAGAAGATACACAATGCTGATGAAGTTATAGTCAAACTGGTAAACTCATAAAACCTTACAATGGTCTAAATTACCATAATTTTATTAATTTGGCAGTAAGAAAGAAAAGCTATAAAAAAAAATTGTCATGGTCTTTTTTTACCTAGTGGTACTCCTGGCATTTAACCTTAGAGAAGCTGCACGTGAAAGCGTAAGTGCCGAAACATTTCTAATAGCAAAAAAAGTAAATGATATCTAGTGATAAACTAAATATCCAAAAATAGATTCACTAAATTGGGACAGCAACTCCTACAGGGTCTCTTAGAAATCATATTTATGTGGTAACGTGAAAACTGTTCATGGTATGTGGTTCTATTCTGTACTATTTACCAAAAAATCTCCATATCACTCCTTACTCCTCGGTAAAAGATGCGCTTCTACGACGAAGACCAGATGCAGTAAGGGAACAGCCAGTACACGAGAGACTGCAGAACTGCGCAGCGTTTTTGGGCTCTTCCCCCTCTCTTCACTCACTTGCTACCTATTAAATGCAGTGTGGATTTGCTAGAACTAGTGGGAAAGACACACGCAGTGAAGCGAAGGGACAAAGCAGTCTGGCACGCCTCCCCCCCACCACCACCAGGGATTAAACTCAGGACCTTGCACTTGCCAGGCAGGTACTTTTATCCCTGAGCTGGATCCCTGGCCCCACGCCTTTTAACTATTAATAAAACCCCTTTTTCTCCTGCATCCCCCTACCTTAGCAGGGCTTCCCAGAGATCCTACACATCCGCCTAGAGAGAATTGGCCAGTGTCTCCTTAAGTGACAACTCTAAGAGCCACCAACCCTGCCCCCTCATAGTTACAGGGAATCACGGTGACCTTAGACATGGGCCTACTGCTCTGATCTCCCAGCCACAGCCCGCAAGGATCCACAAGTATCAAACGCAAATCAAAGGCGGGGCCCCCTGAGCTGCAGGCTGCAGAGCTAGACCTCCCAGCGCACCCCAGTTCCGATCACTGCCCGCCAGGCACGCCAAGCACAGCGGAGCTTCAAGGAAACCGTGCTGCAAGGCTCCCCGCCCTTGTAACTCCGCGCCCACGCTCTCCTCCGTGCCCCACCCTCTCTATTGTGCCCCAGACAGCTCTGAAACCACAGACTGCAGGAAGGCACTAGTAGCCCCAGCTCCGTGTGCAGGAAAGAGCACACAGCCAGCCAGCCCCAGCCACTGCCACCGCGGAGAGATGGGAAGGTCGTTCTCGGAAGCAGCCGGAAGTGAGAGGACCCCGCGCCCAGGACCTCCGTCGCTTTAAGGTTGGAGACTGTATCTGTGCTGTTTTGAGGGAGTGACTCCAAATGAAGTTAAAACAACTCCCCAGCTATCTCAAGATAGTTCACAAGAACTCCTGCACTACTGGTTAGAGGCACAGCGACAAGTATTAATTGGACCCGGCTGTAATGGAGCCCTGTAATTTTCTAACTTCAAAGAGCATTCCTAAGAGCTGCTGTGACACCAGACCCAGCGACCACTCCAGTCCAAGAGGGTTCTGCAGAGCCATCCTGCCTTGGCCACGCCCACCAGCAGCCTGCAGTGCCTGTTGTGGCCACTGGGGGCAGCAGAGGTTTAGTCAAACAGCGCTATGCCCGCGCCTCACTGCAAGTGATTTACCTTCATCAGAAGCAAAGGGATCTCCTCTGTCACCAGGGCTATTCCAGGAATTTCCTGTGGAGGAGAAAGCAAAACACACAACTGCTCAGCGTATCAGCCACCACACGCTCGGGCCTTCGGGAAGCATTGACTATGTACGGTGTGCAGGAACTGAAGACAGCTTCCAGTTTCTGGCCTCCTTTAAATAAACTCGGGGCCAGGGGTTTTGGGGGTTTTATTTATTTTTTTTAAATAATAGTTGGTGGGGTCTATAAAGGGATAGAAACGATTGTAAAGGGATGAAAACCGGGCTGAACGCTGTATTTTTTTAATACATCTTCATTAAGAACAAAGGAGGCAAATCCTATTTGCACTTCACAGGTGATCCCCAAAAGGGACACGTTCCCTTATCTGCCTCCTTCTCCATCGCTCACACGCGCTGCAGTCCGCCTAGGCTTCCAGAGGAGCCAGAGCCAGGAGGGGCGCTCCGCGCCTTGAACGGGAGCCCCCCTCGCCAAGTCGTCCGGCAGGACTGCACAGCCAAGAGCTACGCAAGAAGTTTATGTAGACTCCTCCGCCAACACGGAGCTCTGCCCACTGTTATTTCAGAGACTGTGTCTCCGTGGCAACTATATAATTAGCTTTTCATCCCACCAATTCAGACCCTCCCTATTACTCAGCTATTAAGAAAGATAAGCTAGAGGCTTTCATAGGTAAATGGATGCAACTAGAGACCACAGTCATAAGTGAAACAAATCAGACCTGTATGTGCAAACATCATATTGTCTCACCAGTGTAAGCACCTGGAAAAGTAGATAAAATCTGAAAGGTGCAACAAACGCTGTGAAAGGGAAAGAATTTGTTCAGTGGAAGAAAAATCTGGGATGAGGAAAAGAAGAAAAGAAAGAAGGGGAAAAGATATCTTTATGTATCTATGCAGGATGATTTGAATAATTGTACTGCTGGTTTCTGCTGGTCTATTACATGCTTAATTTTTTGTTCTTCTTTTCCCAATTTTGTATTTTATATCTGGTAATCTAAACTAATTTGAAGATATTATTATGTAAAACATCACCATTGTCAAATTCCTATTATTTTGTTTAGTGAAATTCTGTGTGATTGCTGTTTTTTGTACCATTTTGTGTGCTTTTAAAATTCTTTTGATACAAGGTTTCATTATGTATATTTATATTGTATCTTATTTTATTGTATCTTAGGGAATGGTCTACAGGGTAGTCAGGGTCTCACTACTAGATCAGACTCATAGTATAGTGATTCTCCTGTTTACAGCCTCCCAAAAGCTGGGATTACAGGCACGCACCACCACGCCCAGTCTCAATTGCCATCTCAGCGTGCCCTGGGGGCAGTTCAGGCTAGTAGTGATCCTCCTGTCTCAGCCTCCCCAGTTTGCTAGGATTATAGACATGAGCTTCCACACTAGGTTCCAGGGTATTATGGTTTGTGTTTAGTTGTCTTCCCAAAGCCTCATGTAAGTCATGGGGTAGATGCAAACGGAAAAGCAAGAGGGCGTGGCTTGAGGGGCGGGGCCAGAGAGGCACGCAGTATTAAGCTGGCCGCGTGTGTTCTGTCCCACCCCCAGGCCTGATGGTCTCTGGGAGGTGTGGAGAGGCTCATTATAGACACAGCGGCACCCCAGCCTCTCCTCCAGACCCCGTAGTGCAGGGCAGCAGTGTCTGCGAGTGAGGCCACCTCAGGCACAGAGATGTTGGGAGAAGACAGAGGCGCTGACCCTCTCTCCTGAGTAAATAAGGCTCTGAGATCTTGCTAAGTAATTCAGGCTGTTTTAAACTATGAAACCTCCAGTAACTGTGAGCTAAATAAACCTTTCCTT
>NDGN011537274.1:5484-18261 GCA_002564285.1 Tympanoctomys barrerae | reverse complement strand
ACCAATGTGCCAGACGTAAAGGCTGTCACATAAGATATTTTAACTGTCCTTAATTCTGTTTTAGGTATACTGTGAATAAATTATACAATATTCTAAAAATAGCACCTTTAAAGAATTATAGAGGTCACTTTATTTCAGCCTCCTGGATCTTCAACCCCAGTGGTTGTGAGAGAACAGCGCATGTACAAATGCTCCCAAATTTGGCTGTGTGACGTACACAGATGTCTGACTGACTGGTCCCAAAAGCCATTTGCTCTCTGGCTGAGTCACAGGAGCAAAGCCAAGTTCTACAACAGTAGCTTTATGAGGTAAAATCAGAAAAAGGCCCCATCCGGAAGGAGTCCACATAAATCATGTAGTCCAGCCACCCTACCAATCCACTAACCCTAAGTTCGTTAACTGCCACAAAGTATTAAAAATACACTCTTATGAAGGAAGTATGCAGAGCTGAACTTAGCAGGAAGACATCAATGATGAGCTACACTCAAGAATTCCAAACCATTTGTTGTGAAGAGGACTGGGATCTGAGCGAATCCCCAGGGTCCAGACCTATTCCGTCCTTGGCTTCACAGTAGATCTGTCTTAATCCCAAAGCTGAGAGCCCAGTGTCTCCCCTTTGGAAGTAGCCCTTCATCAAAGTTTGTATAACTGCACTATTGCCATTTTACTGGAGTAAAAATATCCCCATGTGTTTTTGGGCTAAGAAGAATTTACATATTTGCTATCACATCTTATTCTGGAAAGGTTAATACCGAGTGGGGCTGTTAAAAAGCTTTTTTTTTTTTTTTCCAGAACAGTATTTAATTTTCTGAGATTACAGAACCACATCCAACAACAACAAACAGAGAAGTAGCAGATTGACATAGTGCTTTATTTAAGCTGTCTGTACGAAGGAAAATAATGTGCATCCCTATCATATACGTGTAAAAATACTAAGGATGTACAGTGTACAAAAACAGTTTCTTGTAGTTATTTCACATCCTTGTGGGTCATATACTTAAGGACAGAGCAGTTTTAGTATGACCAACAGTAACAGTAATACAGTTTCTTGGTTTCATAGTTGTGTCTGCTTAAAATCCTTACCCAGATGACCAAATCTTTCAGGGATCTAATGAAAGAACTAGCAAGGCCAAGAAATGTCACAAACTATAAAGCTACAGGGAGGTAATTCAATTACCAATTTAGAGGTTTTGTTTTTATTTAAATAAATACTTTACATTTCATGCTTGCCTGTAATGCACTACCAGGAGCAAGATAAGGAAGGTCTACTGTGGACGGTACAAACGGTAGCAGCAAGTGTGTACACTGAGGTGTAGTATATAGACCCTGCAGTTAGTAAGGGAGGCCCTTACTTTTGTACTCTAGAAGAAGCAAGTGGCCCCACAAGAACAGTCAGCTTTGAGAAGCCAGAATCAGGTGTGGGAAATGGAAAACAGACTGGAATAATGCTGTGTGGTTAGTGTGGAAAGCGAAGCCGCGGGCAACCCTTGCCAGCAGCCCACGCAGAAGTGGTCAGTTCCTCCAGGGTGGCTGCCTTGGGACAGAGGTCAGACTTCATGACAGTACAGCTGGAGTCTGCAAAGTGGGAACTGGATTTGGACAGGAAGAGTCCAGGTTTCTGGCTGTCCTACCGCCAGAATCTGAAATGACAGCCATGGGCAACATAGGGAAGCCGCACAGCTGCCCTCTGCACTCACTCACGCCTTCACGCCACATGACTGGGAGTGACAGGAAGAAATCTCACAATCGAAGCCAAGAACACACTTTCTGTGACACTGACGGCCTCAGAGAGGGCGACTGAGCCCTGCATGTGGCTGTGAGGAGTGGCCAGCCCAGGCACTAGGGGTGCCCATCATCAATCTTTCCGAAGTATCCTTGGCCAAGTCACGGAAATCACCTTCAGATTGCATCGGGGAGGAGAACCAAAACAACAAAAGCTCTGTGCTTCTTGTACAGTGTCGTGCTTTCCCTCTTAAGGAGCAAATGCTCTGAACATCAGCTACTCTCAGCCTTCTTCTCTTCCTTCATCTGTTTCTTTCTTAGCAAATGGATGCAAGACAACTTAGAAGACACACCCTCTAGTCTACTTTGTCACTGTGAAACATTCAACATAATTCCAAGTGAAAAAAAGTTAATCTGTAAGATGTAAGAATGAACTACCATTTACTGTAACTTCCTACTGAATGCTAAGGATGAAAGTTACTCAGGTAGAAATATGAAAAACTAGGACAAAATCTATGTCTGAATATGTCTTAGCTGCCTTAATAAAATGCCCTTAACCCCCTTCAGTCCCAGCGGCCCACCCACCGCCAGCAGTGGTCTCGAGAGCTCTACATCCACACTTCCAGCATCAGGAGGCTAAGACACCTGCAGATGGATATGATTCTCTACCAGAAAGTCACTTGCTCTCTCACAAAGCAACCATGACACTACGTCGCGATGCAGTCTTCTGTTTGGGAGCTGTTTAACTAGAATACATCTCCGTGGTCGTTCCAGGGAGCTTGTGCCTCCGGCTCGCCACAGGCAGGGCTCCTGCCCCTTGGACATCATAGGCTGCTTTGGGAAATGTCAGCTCCTAGCACCAAAGGGTTTAATCTGAAGATCATCATTATGAAGGAGAAAGATGAGGTTTGCATCCATGTCCCCTCTCAGTGAGAAGTGTTGGGATCTGGAGACATGAGTATGTACAGAAAAAAGCTAGAGGTGTTCTTTCTGTTTTGTTTTCCCTGATGGCTTAGTTCAGTGATAAATGTACCTTGATCAGAATGAACACATCAGGCTTTTCTCTTTTACTGACTACTTCATAAATGCTTGCAATGTGTTCATTTTGCCAAGTAAAGTTCATTTCTCAACATCATTCGGGCCTCAATTTTCTTCATTCTGTTACGTTGCCAGGTCATCCTGTATTTTAATTCTCAAGTGAACAAGTAGCAACAGCCTTTTATTTCATTAACCCCTTGGCATCAATAGTTGATTTTCTCATTTTCAGCATCAAGGGATTAAATGACAGAATCTCTTCTCCCAAAGCCAAATTCCAATCAATCTGCACAATTTCAGAGCCTTATCAAAAAAATTTCTACACAGGAGGAAAAGTGCATGATTCGCATCAGTGTGTACATTCCTTGCACATGGATCAAAAGAAACTGCAGTGAGTCTATTGCATGGAAGTCGGAGCTGCATTTGCTAACGACATACAATTCTTCATCACTAAAAAATAAATACTACTGCAATACAAACAAAATCATAAAAGGACATTCAAAGTTTTAACATCTGAGAAAAAGCTAATCGCCTAAAACTGAAAAAGTACAAAATTAAAACTAATAAGGCAAACACCTGTTGGTTTACCTTGGTGTACAATTTTGGTGAAAGCAGGATCATTATGCCTGTCTACATTCTTCAGCCATCAGAGGTGATAAATATCAAGACGGGAAAAAGGTTGCCAGGCGCAGGGAAAGATGCTCTCTGGCGCAGTGTACGCTAGACCCTTTAGGTGACTTGGAGTCTGTGTATGTGCCTTCATTTCTCGTAGAACAGCGTTCACTTGCCCGTGATTGCCTGTGAGATGTGGACGTCCACATGTGATACTGGGCTTCCTTCGTAGGATCCGAAAGGAATTAAAAATGCGTGTGCATCTTACCAGTTGCTCAGTCCTCTCAAACGCTTGCTAGTGAACTCCAGCTAAAGCCTAGCGACATACCCTTACTTGTATGCGCTGGTCAGAGTTGCTTCGCTAAGCCTGTGCATATGCACATCACCACCCTTCACAACTGCTTGTTTGGAAATAGAAACTAAATCTTCTTAGTCTAATTAGTTTTTGATTTATCTGCTAGAAAGTTAAAAAATGTACCTAGAATCAGTGTATCTCATTTAGCCTTCACTGTTAGGGAAAAATGAAAACGAAAGATCAAGATGACAATTTGTGCACAGATGAACAACAGTGGGCTCGGGACTTCCACAGATTATAAAATTATTCCTTAAAGTTGCTCTAATAGTAAGACAGTAGCAGCAACAGCAGAGACCTTAGACTGAGATACAATTTCATGCAAAAAACAAAAATGGGAGTGTGTGTGTACGTGTGTGTTCTCATGGGGGTGAAAGGTGGCGAGGGGCGGAGACCCTGGGCTGTCTGGGATGTCAGAAGGTGCCCTGCTGCCTGTAAGAGCGAGGACGGTGGGGAGGTCCGGGAATCATTGTCAGTGATACAGCTAGGATGACAGTGAAGTAGCAGAATGAAAGGCTTATTCTCGTCCGCTTGCAGAATAGGAAAACTGAGGGAAGTGCGGCCGCCTCTCATTGTCCACGCAGTCCATACCATCTTCATCGTCTGTGGGCAAGAAACAGCTATTTTAATTTTATGTTTGTTTTTGAAACACTATGTCTGTTGTTTATTTTTTTAATTTCTAACATAAGAAGGATTAAGAGAGACATCAGCTCTCATAAATGTGTTCATCAGTAAAACATAGTAATTATATTTTATAAGTTATCTGCTTTCCATCAACAGTCTATGAAGAAATACTACTATAAAATCATCCCTAAGACATCGAAATTTTATGATTCAATACAACTGTGAAAAATACTATTGAACAGAATTTTTAATCGGGGGTCATCTTTAATAACGTCTCCTTAAGGGCCAGGGAGATGGCCTCAGTTCAATCCCCAGTTCTGCCAAAAAAAAAAAAAATACCTCTCCTTTTATGAGGCAAGAGAACTGCAAGTCTGGGCTCAGCCCAAGGGACTCTGTGTAATGAGACTCAGTCCTGGAGAGCAGCCCAGTGAGAGGGCCCTGGGTTCAAGCACCAGTACTACAGAAAACCAACCAACCAACCAAACACACTGCAAGCGATCACACTGCTCTTCCCCATATTCTGCAACAGCAGTGTGCATGTCAGGTCACCCCCAGGACAGGGCTTGCACTGAGTGCTGTGGGCCAGCACATGTGTCCCCTGCCTCCTGCCTGTCGGGGAAGGCTCTGCTCTAACGGGTTCCTGGGCCACAGCACCTATGCCTCGCTGTTGGGCAGCTCGCCCCCCTGATGGCACATGCGTGGCCCACTGGGCAGCTCTTTAAATTAGTTTTAGCCTAAAGACTGATGAAAGTGGCGAGATAGGTCTGCAGCACGTGCATAGTGCAAGCTGTGGAAACAAGTTCTGTGCCCCCACCCCAACACCTGACTCCAAGCTCCTTGACCTGCATGCTGTCCTGGGACCACAGCAGGTGACTCTGTCACATACTCAGCCTTCTGTGTTCAAGCATAAGAACTATTTCCTCAAACCTAGAAAAGGGTACATTACTAATTCCTTTTATTTGCCAGCCTCTCCTGGAGCACCAATTTCATGGACAGAGAGCGAGCAGGCCAGCCAGAGCCTTTGTGCTGTGTGGTGACCCTGTCGCTCCCCAGGGAGGGGCGCTGCCCACTGTCTGAACAGCACATAGACATTTCTTACTGGCCATTTTTTCCGAATTCCCTTCTCAACGAAGATGATTCTCAAACGAGAACCAGTTAGTAGTGACCAGAGTTAGTGACCTCTAAAGTCACTGGAGGAGAGGGATCCACCCTTAAGGCAGCAGTACTGGGGCAGGACTCCACAGGCCAAGGCAGAGCAGGACTCTGCCTCCACTCCCCGTGCTGAGGAAAGCAAGCCTGTCAGCAGAATGTCCAGGCCCAAGGACCACAGGAACTGAGGATCGAGGGCAGGCACTGTTGAGTGACATGGTGTGAAGCCTCTCCAGAGAAAAACCAGCTGAAGTCTGAGTGTTCAGATTCTGACAGGTGCCAATCACAGAGCAAAGAAACAGTTTTCCTCAGGAACAGCTTTGTTTGGCTGAGTGTTTCTGCACAGAAAACACACCATGCCCTGGGCAGCATGGTGGGCACATCAGGGCTTGTCCTGTGCAGCCATCCAGGGACAGAAGCTTCCCAGCGTAGTGTGGGCTTTCTCAGGGGAAGCACCAACCCCAGGACCCAAGCCAAGGACGAAGACAGCCTCTGCCGCCACATCAGCAACAGATCCTCTGCACTTCTGACTTGGAAGAAGCCTAAGAGTCACAGACACACTGGAGGACCCTGTGCCTGGACAGCCCCGAAGGCCACTGACACCCCACACCCACTGCAGCCCCCGCTCTCAGGCCTCTGCTGGTGAGGGGGCATGCCCAGCATGACAACTTCTGGGTGCAGCTTCCCCGCAGATATAGTGTCTCGGGGATACGAAAGCATTAGAAACGGCACGGCTGGCAGAGAAGGGCAGAGCCAGTACTAGCAAGCCTGCCTCGGCCATGCCCAAGTCTAGATCCAGGCAGCAGCCAGCGCCCAGTTTTCTTAAGAGCAGTGAACAAATGTAATTATATGGCAATAAAAGCTCCCAGATCTCAAAGAAATTCTCTTTTTCTCTAAGAAGGCAGAGGACCATTAATGGATACAACAAAAGACAACACATTTCAAAATCTGTTCAATTAATTAACACTAGTGAGGACAATCTGGCATGTTACTGCAGCTGTTTGTGGAAAATGGAACATTTTGCTTTTCTAACTGCTGATTTGTTCTAAAAAATAACTCCATTCTGTTTTATAGAAGCAAGGTGGCAAGTGGGAAGACAACTGCCAGCGAGCTGCGCGCCCGTGAGCACAGCCGGGTGTGTGAGCTGCTGGCCCTTCCGCCCGTGCCGCTCCTCAGCCTGCAGAGGAGCGGGCCAAGCGCAGCATAGCCACGCTGAAGCCTCCCTGACTCTTTCCTGTGCCGCAGGAGGGAGGCCAGGCTCACCCAGGGACCAACAAACTAAAAACCGCTGCCGTTGGCCTGACACAGCAGGTGCCCCACGCTGCAGGACGGGTAGGCAGGGGACGCTCTCCTCACCCGCCCTAGTCACCAAGGGCCCTGCAGCACAGCAGCGCCACACATGACTTCCGACGCCCACGGAAGGCAGCATTCCGCAGGCTCGGGCCATAGCCAGGTCTGCCCCACCGGGAGGTGGCTGCTAGGTCTGGGTTCTGTGACTTTTCCACAGTCACTTCTGAAATGACACACTGCTGTTTGTGATAAAATGTGGTATGTCAGGGAAAACAGCGTAGACAGTTTCTTCGTTGTTAATTAGCAAAGCTGAAGACCTAGATTCCAGGTGTATTCCAGAAGTCGTGGTGAGGGACTGAAAGCATCCTGAAACAGCTCACCTTGGAGTTCTGCACAGGAATGAGAATTCTTAGCAGGACAGCTACAGCGGAAGGAAGGGGAAACGACTGGCGTGGATGTTCTGGCACGATGGAGCTTTACAATGCAGCCAGTCATATGGAGGCCTTTGTGACAGTTTCTACTTTACTTCTTACCACGTAGATTTTCCAACTGCTCTGCTTTGGGCTTTCTGGTGTAGGCAGGTGTCTCCCTCACCTCCCCATCTCCACCCACACCTCAGGCTATCATATTTGACCAACTGTCACCTTTTTGTAGCAGATCACAGAAAAGCCAACAGTGTGGATGGGTTACTCTGGTTTTTGGACGCCACTGAAATGCTTGGAAAATTCAAGGAATTCAAGAATTCTTTCCTGAAGAGATGGCTTCTCAAGCCCATGACAGACAAACAGAGGCCTCCTAGACACTGCCTGGCCCTGCTCTTCCCCTCTCCACAGGACACAGTGACCTGCCACTGTGTCCAGAGCTAGTGGGTGGCAGAGATGGGACAAGAGGCGGCTTCCCCAAGTCTGAGTCCATCTTCACTGTCTCCCAAACTGAGGAGATTTTACTTTTTACTTTCTGAAGTAAATCCACTCACTACCTCTCATTTCCAGAGGCTACCTATTTCAATGGCTTCCAAATTCACAGGTTGCTCTGAAAAGAGATGTCACAAGTGCCTCTTCCCAGCCCACACCACCTCTCTATGAAATGTTCACCAAATACCATGCCAACAGGGGTTAAAACACACTGGAGGCACTGAGAGCTAGTGGCACACACAGAGAACAAACCAATGAACCAGAAGAATAATCAACAAAGAGAGGCACAGGATAAGCATGCATGGTGTGGCTGAGCTGTGCTGCTCCTCAGCTGGTGGTGAGAGTCGGGGCTCTGCGGCCCAGAGCTGAAGAACCAGGAGGAGCAGTGTGAGCATGCGAGCATCTGCGGCAAAGAGCACCCCCAGCCCAGGGACAAGAAATGCCACAGCCCCAGCTGCAGCGACATGAGGAGGATCGAGGCATGGCTGGAGAGGGGGTCGCTGGGGAAGATGGAGGGGAAGCGGCCGGAGAGGAGGGCAGGCCCTGATCTGCCAGGGCCCAAGAGCCAGGGGAATCTGCTGCGGCCACCATAAGGCTGGAGACTGAGGAATGAGGGCCTGAGTACAATCAGGGCTCATCCAAATGCCGGCCCAGCACACGCTCCCAGACACTGTGGCCCGTTATGCCGCCATGTCCAGCTGGGGTCAGGGGCCAGGGCCCGTGTCCAGTGCGCCTGCACAGGCTTCCTCACAGCCTGGCTCCCAGTGCTCCTGCAATTCCAGCAACGGCACACAATCCCACTTCAACACACTGGCATCTCACAACTCAGCCCAGGCACCACGAGACTGGTGTGCCCAGCTCCTAGCTATGGCTGGCACTAATTATGGGACCTTGACAACTCAATTTTCTTTTAAGTTTCGACTTCTGCACTTTCAAAATGAATGTTAGCAACTCCTTAGCTTGTTGTAAATCTAAAAGACAAAAAAGAGGAAGGGGGGGGACTGCCAGGAAGCACTAGTAACAGGGCTGTCCGGAGTGTCTCTACTGCAGAGCCAGGACCACAGGTTGAGTCCTCGTAGCTCAGAAGAGGCCAGTCTGCTTTGCGATGCCTGCTCCGTGGACTGGGACCACACATCTCACCATCTCACCGGCCACAGGGCATCAGCACCACCAATCAATGAGCAGAGAGAAACGCAAGGAATGGAGGGAAAGGACAGAAGCCCGAGCACGAGGGCACTGCATGAGCCACAGGGCACACCCTGAAGAATTCTTTCATCTCAGTAGCACTCAAAGCCCAGCCTGCTCTCATTCCCAGATCAATGGCAGGCAAAGAGCTTGTCATGAGAATATCTGCAAGCTGCATCTGGTAATTTCTTTTCGGAAAGACCGCTGCCTTACAGTATTTCCCACCACACAGGGCTGACACATTAGTGTATAATTTGAAAAGTGCACTGAGACATCTATCTTCATAGATTTTTATTTAATTTATATGTATCGAAATTAAGAGCAAACAGAAGTATATCTTCAATGACTTTACTGTTTAAAAAGAGAAAGCTAATTCAACAGTGACTCTATTTAAAATGAATTTAAGAACTATTCAGCTAAGGAGGAGCTCAGAGCCGGCACAACTCTCAAGACTGCGTGCGAGTGAGCTACGGCTGCCATCCACACTGTCCTTCAGGATCCTTCCAGCTGCTGTCAACAGAATCTACTGGACGGCAAAGAAGAAGGCTAAAGACTAACGCAGGCTACGACGTTTTCACAGGTCATTTTTTTCTACCCGGAAAACTTTTCTTGTGCCTACCTTTCGGTATTTCCCTACTCAGAGCTCTGCCATCTTAGACGGAACAGAGTAAGTCACCACAGAATGTTTTTACAATGGAATTTGACCTTGAAAAGACAGAACCCCTCTCACACAGGCTGTGTGTTTTCTTCAGTTATTTTAGAACACTATCAGTCACCATCTACTTACATTTTTCAGGTGGTGTTATTGTAATAGTCTGAGCTGTGAATTCTTCATCAAAATATCTGGTGTCTGTCTCAGATGTTACCTGAGGCTTAAAAGGAGGCACAAGCTGTACAAAAAAAGGAAAAGAGTGGTTAACAGATTCCAACTTGGGGAAATTCTTTTCTAGGTTAAAACTGGGGAAAGAAAACACCCAAGGTGAACTCGCTGTGTGAAGCAGACACGGCGACTGGCTTCTCCGTCAACAGTCTGAAGATAGCACAGCGCGGGCCTGCTTGTCCTGTACACCGTCAGTGGGAAGGGGCATGCAGAGTGGGAGAACCCTGCAAACTGCCTCATCTCTTTATGGTTAACAAAACACACACAGCATCAACATACATCCGTGACTGACAAAACATGGCCCTTCCTGGAGCAGCAAAGACACCTCCCTGCTGCCTTTCCTGTCCTCTTGCTCAGCAGAAGGTTAAAATTACAAACACAAGAAAAAGTTTCCCCTCCTTCATGGCTGGAGAGTGAATAAAAGACACTCTGCCAGTGAAGTACATCCCCAGCCCTTCTGTTGGCATTTAGAGGCAGGGTCTCCTCTTCCAGCCGCAGCCTCCCAAGTGGCTGGGATTCCAGGTGCTGCAACACCTGGCATGTAGGTCCACTTTAACAGTTACTCCTTTGGTCACAGATGGACAGCTGCTTTTGCTCTTCAAAAAAAGCTCTGCTTAACTGAGATAGCACTCGTGCCTGCTCTGCCTGGGAACAGAGACTCCCTACAGCCTCTGCAGTTAGATGCAGAGTTTTTTCCAACATTTCCTGGATCCTCAAAGATGTCTGTAATTAAAAAGATTTGGAGCAACTTCTCCGGGAGGAATAGGGCTGTCCTTCTTTGGGGATCTCGCGTTGGGCGCAGGAAAGGGGGCCTAGTGGGGAAGGGAGCCCAGGTCCCAGGGGCAGCAGACACAGCAGGCTTGCTTGGAGCACAGGGTGCCCAGCCAAGACCTGGAGTCGGGAAGCCTGCTCTGCCTGGTGCGGCCCGGAACAGAACACAGCTGTCATGGCGCTAGGAAAGCAGCACATAGGCAGACAGAAACCGCACATTTATAGGAATGTTACAGAAAAGAAATATGGAACTGGTTTTAGATGATTGCATTCCCCACTCTCACTACTGCCAAATTCATGTTACATTAGGCAAACTGCCTTGAGATTAGTCTCTGGACAAAGAAAATATTTGAATTTAACCTATACACATCCCCCAAATTTCTTAAACTCATCTCTAGATTATTTAAAATGCCTAATAATGTATGAAGATATGCAAAATAAAGTATTCTCTGGACAGATCACATTTCTAAAAGATGGGGGAGGACCAGTTCAAAGTCTGTTTTCAAAACAGAGCCCCGCACTTTAGCTTGTGGCACGCGAGGGTTTCCTGGCTCCTCTCGCCTCTCCTGCTGCTGCCCTGGACAGCCGTCCTGGCCTCCCGCACTCTCTTGGCCCAACCTGTGATCGGAGACACTGCACCGTGGTGTGCTGCGCAGGGCCTCTAAACTCACATTCCCCTTGTGAATAATGACGCTGAGCACTTATACAAGTTTATTTCCTCTCTGGTGAAATGTCTGCTGAACTTTTGACCATTTTTCTCCGTACCATGATCTTTCCAGGTTTTTTTCCCTCTTTTTGCAGGTGTACTTGCACATACACATCCTTTGTCAGGCTTGTGACCTGTACATGTCCCTCCAATTTATGACTTTTCATTCTCTTCATAGTGCTTTTTTTTTTTTCCCTGTATTTAGGACAGGGTCTCACTGTATAGATTGGTCTCCTAGTGATCCTCTTGTTCACAGCCTCCCAAGTACTGGGATTACCACACCCAAACTCGCTGGCCACGCCTCAAGGGCAGGGCTGGCATGGCAGGGGAGGGGATGGAACTCCAGGGCCTGCGTCTGCCCAAGCAGTCGCTTTAATCCGCTGGGCTATTTGGCTGGCCCCTATAGTGCTTTTGAAGAAAGTAAGTTCTTCATTTTTATGAAGTCTGACTTACCAGATTCTCTTCTTGTGGACTTGTTTTTACTCTTATTAAGAAGTGGTTTTGGGGCCAGGGAGATGGCTCAAAGCACTTCCCTGGAAAGCGCAAGGGCCTGAGTTTAATCCCTGGTTCCACCAAAAAAAAAAAAAAAAAGAAGTGGTTTTATAATTTAATACCACCAAAGCTTTTCTCAGTGGCCTTCTGTCAGCAGCTTTATCTTAGGATTCCGATACATTTTAGGACTCTGATATATATTTGGTTAATATATGATGGGGAATTTCCCCCCATTTGGGTGCTGACTTAGTACTGTACAGTGAACTAAATTTAAAATGTCACTGTCCTTGTACTGAAAGTCAACTGACCATACAGTAAGTCCTAAACCATACAGTAAGTGTAGGTCTTCCACTTTTGTTATTTTTTGAAGTTATTTTATATACTCTAGAAACTTTGCACTTCCTTATGTATTTACAATCAACCTGTCAATTTCTACAATATAGCCTATTGGGACTGATCAACACTGTGTTGAATTCATATTAATAAACACAATATTTATTTCAATTTAGAAATAAACAACTTTAAAGTATCCAGTCTTCTAATCCACACATGTATCTCTCCACTTACTCACATCATCAATAATTTCTCTCCACAATATTTTTTTGAGTTTTCACTGTAAAGGTTTTTCATGTCTTCTGGTAGACATATAAGTACTTTTATTATTATTATTGCTATTGAAAAATAGTATTTTTCTGTTACAGCTTATTAAAATTATATTTTGCAATCTTGTATCAAACATCAAATTGATTAAAAAATCTAACAGTAGCTTCCATTAGATTTTCTACCTATTAATATATATACATATATGTGCATATATATAAAGATATGTAGATATAGATATAGATATAGATATTTCTTGAGGTTAAGAACAGAATATATTTATTGGGGGAAAGAAAGCTTCTGTCCTAGAGAGACAGAAAGGAGCCTGAGCAGGTTTCCCTTACCTACTGATATTTTATGAACAATATTTATAATCTGTAAATATTTTATTTTTATTTTTTAATCTTTTTAAGTTTTTATTTATTTTTTTATTGTTTGTTTGTTT
>NDGN011537256.1:0-14875 GCA_002564285.1 Tympanoctomys barrerae | reverse complement strand
CTATGAGTCCGATCTAGTAGTGAGACCCTGAACACCCTGTAGACCCTTCCCTAAAATACAATAGAGAGAGAGAGAGACAGACAGACAGACAGAGAGAGAAATAATCAAAATCTTAGACTTTGACCTCATTCCAAAGGAAAGAGCTGTGATCATCATCTTGAGGAAGGCCACTGGGAAACTGACCCTAGAGGGACAGACAGCAGCTGCATCTGGCTGCAACCTGGCTTCCCAGGAAACCATGCAGTATGGACACCTTCGAGAATCACTTTATGAGCCAAGTGGAGATACAGGAATGTGACATCACCCACATCCTGACTCGTGGGCCAAGGTGACCCTGGTGAGGTCTCCTACATGATGTTTCCATGGCTTCAGGGTCCCAAGGCTTTATGCGTTGAGATTTGATCCCACTGGAAGGTATTTAGAAGGAACCAGTATAGTGCACTTGTGCTGTTAGAGATGGGGCCTCTGGGAAGTAATTAGGGTCAGATGGGGGCTGGAATGCTGGACCCCGCAGGTGAGTCCTGGTGGCTTTATAGGAAACAGAAAAGACCAAATGCTGGCTCTGGCTCTATCTCTGTCTTGGTCTCTGTCTCTGTCTCTATCTCTGTCTCTGTCTCTATCTCTGTCTCTGTCTCTGTCTCTGTCTCTCTCTCTCTCTCTTTCTCTCTCTCTCTCTGTCTCTCTCTCTCTTTCTCTCTCTCTCTGTCTCTCTGTGCCTCTGCCTCTCTTTCTCTCTGTCTGTCTCTTTCTCTCTGTCTCTCTCCATGTGCCTGTCTCTGCCTGCCTGTCTGACTCTCTCTCTCTTTCTATCTCTCTGTCTCTGTCTCTGTCTGTCTGTCTCTGTCTCTCTGTCTCTCTGTCTCTGTCTCTGTCTCTCTCTGTCTCTTTCTCTGTCTCTCTCTGTCTGTCTCTCTCTCTGTCTCTCTGACTCTCTCTGTCTGTCTGTCTGTCTCTCTCTCTCGCTCACTCGCTCACTCTCTCCATCCCTCCCTCCCTCCCACCCCCATCTCTGGTTCTTGCCTTGTGATGATTTGTGCAGCCTCAGGACTCTGCCAGCAAGACCCTGGCCAGGTGAGGCCCTTAGACTTTGTAGCTCTAAAACTGTTTAAGTTAAAATGAACCTCTTTCCCTTATATAATACCCTGATTCCAATATTTAACTGTATTAACAACGTGGGCTAATACACATGCCTTTTCTCTACGGAGCTCCCAAGTGAACATAAAAAAAAAAAAAATAGATTCTGAATCTGTGTGTGACTTTAAAGTGCAGGGTGTGGCTGATAAGGCAGCTTCCTCTAGGACATGCCTAGGAACTGGGAATGTCTTTCTTCTGCTACCTGTGCAGCTCTGTCACCTTGTAAAACACCCCTAAAATCTCAATCCTCCAAAATCTCTAGGCTTGTGATGAGGACGATGAGCCCTTCATTTTTGTCTATCACATTCCACAGACCATAGAAACTTTGTTAAAAAATACCCACCTCAATAAGAGAGAATGGGCAATATTTAACTATTATTTATTTGCTACTCAAATCCCATGGGCCAGGACTCCCAGGCCACCTGAGCTATTTTAGGGAGACCCAAGAGGCGTATTACATGTGCTTTCCCTAAAAAGCATATAACTAACCCTGTCCTTACATGCTCAAGGTTGTCCCTGCCTATTAGGAGGGGGCCACCCTGCCTATTAGGCCACTTGATCTACACTGCTGGCCACAGATGAGCTCTCCTGCCTGTCTGCTGCTTCCTGTGTCACTTCAGGATGCTGTCCCTGGGGGGCCACCAGGCCTGCCAGTCTTCACTGCCACCTGCCCTGGGTAGACCCGTCTCTCTAAGATGTCTTCACCTACTTGGCAAATTAGAAGAAAATACAGTTCCCCTTTTTGTGCTAGATGCTCCTGGTTGCGCATATAGCAACGCTCACTGTGGATCTCAGGAAGCGTGGTTATTTCAATCTGTAGTCATGGCCCTTTCTGTCAAATCCCTGGGTCCTGGAACAGAGACAAACATAAATGCACATTATTAGTCCAAGCACCGTGTATGGGTCTCATGCTAGTGGTTGGAGCTTAGCAGAGATGCCAGGACACCTCTCCATTCCCTTGTTCTCCGAGAAAAACCCTTTTCTCTGAAACTTGTGAATACTTCATTAGTAACCTTCCAAGAGTAACCCAGGAAGCACTCAGATATTGCCACTGGTAATCACCAGCACATAAGGAGAGACACATTAGGCTAGCTGAAAACAGGTGTGAAAGTGGCATGAGGCGTTCTTGTGAGCCCAGGTGATTTGGATTGTGGTACATGCAGAAGATTTGAATTTTTGGCACAAAGATATGCAACAGAGGAAATGTGTCATTACAACTGAAAGTGTAGGAAGACTCTGGGGCTGGTCAAGCTTAGCTAGGGAAAGGGTAAACCAATTATTCTGTTCATTTTATCACAAACTGAATAAAATATCACACACTAGAGAAGCCATTGTGTGGAGCTCTGTTGGGCCTCTTGTACAGACTGAATTTCAGCCTCGATCTCTAGTCCACACAATGGTGAAGACCCAGTCTTTAAAGAAGCAATTTAGGTTTAATGAGGACATTAGCATGGGGTCCCAAGCCAATAGAACCATGCCCTTATAAGAAGACAAAGAGAGGCAAAGGGTGCTCATGGGCATGGAGAAAAGGCCATGTGAGGACAAGGGGAGGAGGCAGCAACCTGGAAGCTGAGGAGAGGCTTCTGGGGAAAGAAACCTTCCAACACCTTGGACTTTTGGCCTCCAGAGCTGTGAGAATCCAAACTGTCTACATTGCTTAATCTGAGGTAATCTGCATAGCAGGATCACCATGCCACTGTTCTTCTTCCCTTCTATCACTCTAGGACCTTGAATCTACGACTTTGTCCATCGTACAGATGAGGACATGCTGCCAGCAAATCATCGGAGCTGATACCGAAGGCAAAGCTTTTGTCCTGGAAGCAAGCACCGTTTGGGAGGCACAGTGCTGTGCGTCGTCAGCACCCCAAAGCCCTCCCTCGCCTCTACTGCCAAGAGCAGTAACCCCGCGGGGTTCATCGGCTAGAGATGGTGCTGAGAAGGCTAAATTCAGAAGCCGAGTCTCTCTGTGGCCACCTCAGTGAGCCTGGAAACCTCAGACCGCTCTCATCACTGTGTATGTTACCAGATCATCTCTGCCTGTCTGTCTTATCCCGCACTCAAGAGCCTCTAGCAGATGACTGGTGAGTTTACCATCATGCTGTAAAGATCAGTGTGACAACCAGCGAATTGCTCACCTATGTCCCTCCCTCACAGAGGTGTCCTTAGTCCAGCCTGCAGAGACTATACCATAATATCAAGAGTGAATATTTGTAATTTCTAGATAAGCAACCAAACCCCATATTAATTTTACTTTGAAAAACCATGAAAATAGTGCGGACATTATAGATCCATCTACTTTACCAATCTGTTCCATTTTCAGCCTGGACACAATGATGACTCAATAGCTCAGGATTCCTTTACTTAGCATCTTCCAAATTCTCAGTGAGTAAATTGATAGGTGAAAAAAGCAAGTATTTCCTGTGGAAAATTCTGCCAATTTCAAACAATAACATTCAGGCCACTGGTCCTTTGTGATCACTGATTGATTGTTGTCAATGTGAGTAAATAACATCCAACCAAGTTAGCTCGGCATCATCCTTGGTGTGGAAGATCCTCCCTAGGAAAGATTATCACCAGAGGATATAAAGAGGAAACAAAGAAGAAAGGATTGCTCATTTCCTTCAGAGGAGCCCGTCTTCACTTTCACCTTGGAAACCACCCAACTTACAGTGCGGACTCTTAAGCCTCCAGCATCAATCCTTCACAGAGCCTTCTACCTCCTGGGTTGTTATGTGGAGCTCCAGGCCTTCAAATGGATCCTTCAGATGCCCCACAAGCAGACTGTCCTTTTCACCCTTCACATGCAACTCTGCAGGCAGCCAGTGTTCCCCAATCTGTAAATCCTTTTACATTTGTGTATCTTTTTTTAATTTTGAAAAAAATATTTTTTTTATTTATTTATTCATTGGGTACAGAGTCTCACTACACAGTTCAGACTTGTAGTGATCATCCTGTGTCAGCCTCCCCAGAGCTGGGATTATAGGCATGTGCCACCACACCCAGTTTTGGTGGTTGACCCAGCACACCCAGGGTTCTGGGACTGGCAAGGCATGCAGTACTGAGCATCGAACCCAGGTCCTTTGCTCTTGCCAGGCAGGCACTTAGACTTCAGAGCTGTATCCCCAGCCCTGTGTATCTTGAATCATATCTGTTTCTTTAGTAAACACTGACTGACACAAATTATACCTGATCATGTGATTTAGGAGCCTTGGGAGCTGGCTTGTAGAAAAGGAAACAGTTAGGAAAGGTTTGGAGATGGTGGCTGAAAAACTAGAGCTAGAACACCTTAAACTGGACTTCAAGGGAAAGTCTAGTCAGAACTCAGAAGACTAGAATGGAGATAGAAATGCATCCAGCAGAGACTAGGCTCAGAAGGCTTCTGTTGAGAAGAACTGCATTGGCTGTTCTTCTAGAACATGTGTGCTATGTCTTGGCAGAAAGTTTGCCTGCATTTTTCTTGTGTTTAGAAACTTTGCCTGAGATTGAGATTAAGGACGATGGACTAATTAATCTGGCATAAAAAATTTTAAGACTATCTACCATTGAGGCAGTAGCATGGCTACTGTTGGGGGCTTTTATCCAGATGTATGTTGAAAATCAAAATCAAAAGCCTGGAAAAATGATTCAAAGTGTTCTGAGTTTAGCCAGAAAGGAAGCTCCAGTAAAGTTGTGGCCTGCAAAGATGGAACAGAGGACAAATGGGTCGCTAAAAAGACTAGCAAGAAGAAGCCAAGTATTTTGGAAGAGGACAACATAAAAGATGGCCTAAGAACAAAATAAGACTCAGAGTGACTCTACTCCTCCCAGCCTCAAAGTGACAAAAGTGAAAGATTTTGCTTTGAGAAGAGAGCCCCAAAGCACCATGCTCACGAATGGTGATGGCCTAGGCAGTTGTTTCTTGGGATTTGGTTCATAGGTACTCGACCCTTGAGGCCAAGAGAGAAGGAAGCCTGACTGCTGCTCAGCTGGCACCAGAACTTGGCCTCATCCATGCGGTGGTGGTTTTAAGCATAGGCAGAGCACAAGCATTGTGAGGGCAAAAGGTTTCCACCCACGTTTCAGAAAAAGTCCTGGGAGGACAGTGCATAAGGGTATAAGTGTGATGCTACTTCAGTGGTGACTCCAGAGGTTTGGAGAAACCAAGAACATGAATTGTCTGAGGAAAACTGCAAGAAAGGAGCAGAGCCAGCCAAGGAGAGACACCATGGGAGCTACAACTATAGGGCCAGGGCCACCCAAGTCCTTTGGAGTTTACTTCTTGCCACAGATTGCCTCAGATGTTGGGCAAAGAACTACAGGACTTACTGTATGCTGGATTTTGGGCTTGGTTTGGTACCAGTCCTTCATATCCCCCTATTTGTACCTTTTGGAATGGTAATGTCTATCTTGTGCCATTGGAATTTTGGATAAAGTATGTCGTTTACCTTTCTTTTCATTTGTACAGGAGCTAGAAGCTAAGAGCTTGTCTTAAATTTCAAAGGAGATTTTGGACTTAGACTTTTCAGTAATGTAGAAAATGTCAGGACTTTGGCAACTCTTAGACGTGGACTGCCTGACTTTTGGATAAAGGGGTATGCATGAGTCTTTGGGGGTCCAAGAGTGGGATGTTATGGATCGTGCTATAGATGTCCCCCCCAAATCCTTATGCAGTCACAGTGGCACTATTCAGAGCTGGCTGGATCTGGAGTGCTCAGTAGCAGCATCAATGGTGTGTGATTACTAAATCAGTCCACTGATGGCTTTGGCTTGTGTGTCTGAGTTATTTCACTTAACATTACGGCCTCAAAATGTATCTATTTTCTTACAAACGACTTGAGTTTATCCTTCTTTATGGAGTCATAATTCATTGTACACAAATATCACATTTTCTTTACTCATTCATCTGTTAATGGATAGATAAGCTGCTACCAAGACTTAGCTATTATAAATCGTGCTGCTATAAACATGAGGCTCCATGCATCACCATAATGTGATGTCTTTAACTTTAAGGAGATACCTAGAAGGGAAATATCTTGGTCAAATGAATTTCTAGTTTTAGTTTTTTTGAGGAACCCCCACACTGATTTCTACAGTAATTGTACTAGTTTACATTCCCACCAACAATATTAAAAGATTCTTTTTACCTCAAGTCTTGCCAGAATTTGTTATTATTTGATTCCTTTATGATAGCCACTATTTGTAGAGTAAGACAGAATCTAAATATTGTTTTAATTTATATATCTTTAATGAATTGTGTATGATAATCAATCTGGAGACAGTTTAAAATACGTGGGAAATTATACATAGATAACATAAAATCCTACCCCATCTCATATAAAGAATTGAAGCACCCACAAATTTTGTATTTTCTAGGGTCTTGGACCAAATGATCTACAGACACTGAGGGAGGAATGTACACTGTGTTGGAGACAAAGTATTAAGATTACTCTGAGTCTGGTAATGTTATTTATTTTATTTTATTTTTTTGTATTTTAGGGAAGGGTCTGCAGGGTGTTCAGGGTCTCACTACTAGATTGGATCCATAGTGATCTGCCTGTTTAAAGCCTCCCAAGAGCTGGGATTACAGGCATGTGCCACCACGTCCAGTCTCAATCGCTGTCTCAGTGCACCCTGGAGGTGGGGCCAGGACGGTAGGCTCAGGGATCCAACCCCCAGCCCCTGCACCTGCTTGCAGGCACTTTAATCCACTGAGCTAATGTTATTTGTTTAGGATGGGACCTTACCATGTTCTGTGTGCTTCATGTACATAAGAGGCTCATACAGTACAAGCTCTGAGAACGGACTTCCAAGTAGAAGATTGGAAGTCCCTCTCACCCCAGCTGGGGAAGGCATCTACTTTTTGAAGACAATAACAAAATGTTCCCACTCCCTGTATCTTGAAACTGCCTGCTTACCCATGACAGTTCCTCTTCCGGGCTCACATCTTTGAAGACAAATGTGTCATTGACCTCTCTCTTCCTAGTTCTTGATGTATAGCCAGCATTCAATAAGTATGAAAAGAAAAAACAGAATTAGTCAGTAATCAACTAGTTCATGGAAATGATGTGATTGTATTTGTTCCCAGTGAGAAAGTAAAATATCCCAATATCCTGCACCGGATCTGCAGTCAATCTATCCACATCAGTCTCTGGATGTTCCTTTTACTACTAATATTGGCTATTAAGTCATCCTGAATTTAAAGGAATCAGGGAAGTATGACATGGGGGAATTTCTTATTGTAATGTTTCATGCACATGATAAACTGAGACTTAAAATAACTCCTGAGAATAAGAAGCCAACCCTTTTAGGTACACACCGCAGAGGCCACCTCAGAGGCCACACCTGCTGTAAAACACACATTTCCATGCTGGTGAGACAGCTCAATGGTCTAAAGCACCTGCTTGGGCAAGCTTAGGCAAGTACAGGGACTGCAGCTCGATCCCTGGCACCACACACCACGCCAGCCCCATCCCCAGGCTGAGCTGGACAGAGTCCAGGTGTAGTGGTGTATACCTATAATCCCAGCACTGGGGAGGCTCAAAACAGGAGGATCACTATGATTTTGAGCTGTGTGGTGAGACCCTGTAACAACCAAATACATTTTTAAAAAGAAAAAAAAACACTTATACATTTTCAGTGACATGACTTTTAGGATACCTCTGGTTGTTAGACAATTCTGTCTTCTTACACCGTCCTCTTATTTGTCTCTGGAACTGAATTCTCTCAATTGAGGAAAAAAAGGATAGGGAAGGAAGCTGAAGATATGTATCCCAGGAGGCACCCGTGGGATGACATAATTAAAAAGTAAGCTGCTGTTGCTTTCACTCATCCAACATTCTTCATGCTCTCTGTCAAGAAGTTAACCATCGAATGAAGCAGGAACAAACTCCTACATTGACACAGCTTCAAAGTTGGTGTTGGTTTATTTGTATATTTTGGTTAAAACTCTTTGGAGAAACTTACAGAAAACCAGCCACTATGACTCAGTTTTTTAGGTGACCTAGAACAAACTTGACTTGCTATAGTACTGAACTTAGCTTGCCCAGAAGCTTTCTTGTCTCCCATCTTTCTCTTTTGAACATGTGCCCCATAACCTTAAACTGAGCATGCTCAGAAATATGTCCATCCCTCTGTGTGCTTTCCTGTATGAATATTCATAGACTCCTCGAATAACATGCCCATGCTTCCTTTGTTCAGGGAGATCATTGTTTTGCATGTGACTTCAGGGCTCTCCTTCTTTGATGAAGCACTTCTTTCATCCCCCAGTTGTGCTATTTGGCTTCGCACTCACCAAGATGCATTTGGTTACAAATATCCCCAAATGTAATAACTATAAAACTCCAGGACATCTCTACCAGGACAAGGTCTATGTTCATATTATATAGCATGCATATATATAATCTTACATCACGCAGAAGTCCTGCTCTACCAGATCAACTGGGAAAGGAGTTGCTAGTTCTTGCTGATTGTTTCTAGCAAAAGACTTCCTAAGAGAAGACAAAGGGGCCCAATACCTAAAAAGTCTATGAGTACTATAGAAACTATTCCACAACCACCTAACCACATGGGAGCTCTTGTCTCTGAATTAACGGTCTCTTCAAAAGCATTGCAGGCCATCCAGTCTTTAAAACCTTCAAGAAACCTTTGTTTCCACCAATTTGACAGCTCTGTAGGAGTCTATTTTTAACAAGCCTTGGTAATCTTTTCAAAACAGTCTCTCAGTTACTTGAGGAGGGGTTCCCCGGCCCCTGTCCACCCACAGACCCGACAGCCCACTGCTAATCTGCAGCTCCGTTGGCCAGGAAGCCCACGCAACCTGGCCCTAGCTCTGAGGGTGTCTGGTCAATCAGGAAGAGGCACGAAGGGTTCCTGCTGGCTGCTCAGTTCCTGCCATGAAAATGATTGATAGGGACCCAGGAAGAGCTCCTGGCTGAATCTCAGAATACAAGAAATGTCAAACTGAGATGCTCCCAGGTGTCTGCATGTCATATGACATGCCTAAAGTGCAGTGTATTGTTTCAGCCACAGCAACTCTTCCTGGAAAAAAACAAAGCCCTTCAACTCACTGAATGTGAAAGAAGCAATAAGGTAAGCTCCTTCCAGGACTCTTTCATTCTTGGGACTGATTCTAGATATTTGGTAGTTGGGAACCCCGGTGCACAGGTAGCAAGAAGTGTACAGGAAGAGGTGAAGAGATTGACCCGTGGGCACTCACCAGCCAAGAAAGTGAGAGATGTACCTCAACCAGTACACTGCAAAGCCAGAGCAAGGGTTCAGCATGCTGCCCACCGACATTTAAACCAAGCAAAGAGGGGATGAAAGAGCCACAGAACCAACTCCATGGAGCGTCTGTCCTGTATCGCCCCACCATCACCCGACTTCACTTTTGCCTTCTGCAGCAGGTAATCTTTCACCACTTCACAGATAAGGAAGATGAGGATGCAGACATTTGCCAAAGATCACAAGGGGCTGGTGGTGCAGGGGACACACCTATCCCAATCCAGCAAGCTAACACTCTGCCCCAAGAGAAATGATGTTTTCCTTAGAATGTAAGAAACAAGGACAATTTCTTGGCTTTCTCAGTCCGCAAACCCAGCTGTGTCCATCACATCTGACTACGTGTCCTGTCCCTCCCACTTCTTCACCCACCAGGCAGTTTTCCTCGGTCTCATCTCAAACCAGTGCTGGGCTGGGCTTAAAGAATAATTGCTGTTAATATACCATTGTTAACCAGTAATTGCTTTTCCTTTGGGGTTCACCTTTTCAAAAGGGGCAATTTTTCCCAGCTTTTACCTTCTTGAAGCTTTTGTTTAAGTCTTTAAAAGACACAACTTTCCAAAGAAGTAATTAAGGCTTTCATGCCCCCACACTTTTAACACATATATTTTGACCTTTTTCATCCCTTTTGGAAAAGAGCCATTTTTCTGGCACTTTAAAGGGATTTTTATTCAATTATCTTCCAGAATCCTCTTTTCTTCTCTCTTTTAGCACAAAATGCTTCCCAATTGCCTTGAAAGGTGAAATGAGGTGCTTGGCCATTCAGCATCAAGCAAGGTTTTAAATTGGAGGAAATAACAACGCTTCTTTGAATTTCAGGGCAGCCTTCACAGAAAGAAATTAGAACCTGCCCTCAGCAGCGGCCGGGTCATCCGTTGCCCATCCATTCTTTCTCTGGTCTGGGGGAGGGAGGATACAGCCGGGCTGGAATTCCAATCACACAAGCTTACAAAAGACCCTTTAAAATAAAGTTTACTCAGGAATTAGGATAAAGCCAGGGAGACTGTCCTCTCCCCTCATTGCTTCTGGACCATGAGATGGTGCTGGCCTTCACACTTAACCAGCATCCCCCGTGGCCCCCTTCCTGCCTGAGGCAACTCAGTGAAGACTTGTGGGCCTTTGTTTTCAAGCAAATCAGAATGAAGTCAAAAATCAAGACGATGAAAGCATAACTAAACGCACCAGAGAAAAAGGAACAGAAATGACTGACCTTTATCTTTTCATTTAAAATAGGTAAATTCCCCTAGACTAGCGATGGCGAACCCTTTAGCACTTTCAGTGATGCAGGCCATTGCCGCATGCATGCCATTGATTCTCCATCACTGATGATGGAAGACCTGTAGAGGGACAATTTCAGTCTTTTTCTCCAGAACATCTACTAGCCTCCAACCGGGCAGTACCTGCTCACTAAATGCTTGTGCACGTGCACACATGCACGTGCACACACACACACATACAAACAAGGACACACATCTCACACCTCCTAATGACTCATCAGCAGGACAGGAACCTGACTGGCTGGCATTCTTGTGTAACTGGAGCTATTTGAAACACAGATAAGATTAGCATGCCTGTGCCTCCTACTGCACGCCCAAAATACCTGCCATCCACTACCGGGCTGCACTACAGTACTTCACTCCTAGAGCAGAGCAGGAGTAGGTGAGGAGTGGCAGCACACCTTTGACATAATCGGTCAAAGTTTATTACAAACTTGAGGATTCTGTTGTCTAATGAACCCAGTGTCAGCTGGCAGAGGAAAGACTCGATGCTGAAAGAACTGCACCAACAGGAGCACATTTTGATTGATGCTCTGGGAAAGGAAATGAAAGGCAAGGAAAGAGTAAAAATAACAAAAACCAAAGAACTACAAGGGGTCAGGGAAAAAAGGGAAAACCAAAACACAAAAACAAGCCGACAGTGTTGCCTACGGCCAGAATAGACCTTATTTGACTAAATCTCCTAACCCTGGTACACTTAAGCTTTAAAACCCTCTACATGAGAATCTGTTCGAGTTCATCTATTTAAATGAGAGTCGCTGATCTGAGGAAGCCTCCCCTTGAGCTTCTGACTTTGACCAGCACAACATCCCCCTGCTGCCTGAGTTAATCTTCCACGTTTCCTCCATATGTAAAGAGGGCAAGGAAAAAATTTAAAACACACGTCGCTCTAAAATGTACCTGATTATGTGTACTCAACACGCATTCTCTGTCCAAAAGAGTAACAAATTATCAAAAACGTGAACTCGACCCAGTGGCCACACAGTACAGATCTAACCGCCTCCCTGCGCCAACCCAACCTCCAATCCTCCTTCCCGTGCTAACCTCAAATTGCCCTTCCAAGCTTACCTAGTTGCTGGGTAAAGATTACAGCTCAGACCCCTGGCCCCGCCCATAGAGGTGGTGACTCAGCAGGGTGGGTGGGGCCTGGTGAGCTACAGGGGGGCCGGTGCCCAGGTGTGTGGAGGAGACCTGCTCCGAGGAGACCCCCCCCGATGTGAATGACACGTTTGTGCCCTAGCAGTAATATGCCTGGCCCGTGGGCCCTGTCAAGTTTATCACGAATGTGTCCCAAATTGGGAATCAACTGCTTACCCTAAGCTTGTGGTTTTTTCTTTCTTTTCTGTCCTTGCCAGCCAAGTAAAAATCCTTATAAACTGAGACATGGTAAAAATACTACTACTGCTATTGCTATTACTATTGCTATTGCTAATCCCAGCCTACAGCGCTGGAAAATGACCAAAGTACATTTTTCACAGCACCTTTTTTCTTTTTGATTTTTGTTGTTTATTTTGTTTTGCTTCTTAGTCCAAAATAGAAAATAAGCTACATGTGTCTCCACGGGAGACGGGCTCACAAATTCTGGCTCACCCTTACCCTCACACAGCACTATTGAGGAACAAGAAGAGAGGTTCTTGATGATGGGACAACTCCAGCGAATCACCAGGGCGCTGTGCAGAGGGAAAGAAGCTTGTCTTGAGAGACTGCTTAGTGACTGCCTCCCTTTGTAGTATTCTCAGAATGGCAAAGCTATAGTGGTGAAGACAAGACCAGTGTTAGGAATTAAAATTGGAGGGTTGTTATAATTATAAGGGAATCAAAGGAAGTTTTATTTGTGTGATGTGTGTGTGTGTGTGCCTCTGTGTGTGTGTGTGTGTGTGTGGTACTACAGTTGAAGCAAGACCTTTGTACTGAGCTATATCCCAGCCAGCTTCATATTTATGACATATGTAGGTTTTCTATCTTTTTTGGACAGTCTCACAAGTCGCTACACTACATACGTAGAGCTTGAACATGGACTCCTCCTGCCTCAGCATCCCAGGGGACTGGGGTTTCAGGCGTGTGCCCTCACATCCAGCAAGGAATTTTCTTTGAGTTGAACAGACTGTCCCACATCCTGATTAAGTGGTGATCGTGTATGTGCATGATAAAATTGCATGGGACACAGGCCAAGAAGAAGAGCAGGTAAAAGCTGAGGAAAAGACTGAATAAGATATGTCGCTGGTATCATACCACATCAGTTCCCTGGTTCTGAAAATTATATTGCATAAAACACCATCATCATCGGGAAAGCTGGATGAAGGAGACACAGAAATCCTCTGTACTATCATTACAATTTCTATGTATACTAAAACTATTTCAATAGGATTTTTTTTTTTGGGGGGGGGCTGGCTTAGGCTGCCTGAGGGGCGGGTCTGGGAATCAAACCGTGGTATCCTATGCCTCACTGCATTTGCATACGCAGGTGCTTAAACAACCAAGCCAACCAGCAAGCACCCCTACTAAAATGATTTCAAAAGCAAAGGTTGAAGTATTTTTAAATGCTTGGAGAAAGAGAGCTATTGAATTTGTTTCAATAAACTCTTAAGTAAACAGAGGAGGCAGCAGTCTGAGATGGAATCATCTAATGGGCCAGGAGAAGAGTTTATAGTCTTGAATTTGGTACCAATACTGCACTGACTTGGCCAAGTTATTTAACCTCTTTAGACTTGGTTTTCTCACCTGTAAAATGGGGAAAAAGATCAGGCCATCAGATTTTTGTAACATTTCTAGTTCTCAGGGTAAAAGTCTGGGTTTTAAGATCCAAGTGTTTCAAATTACATAAGCCTGCTGCCTCAGGGGGAATGTTCCTGAAACAATCCCTTCGTGAACTTCCCTTGGTTCCTGATATTAACAGTTCTGGGAGGATCCCACTGCACCCTCAGGTTGTAGTAGAGAGCTACCTTGACTCCCCTCATGGGGCTGCAAGACATTCCCTGCCTCGCCTGTTACTGCTACTCCTGCCCCCTAGAAGCATGCAGGGCCTATGAAAGGAGCTCACAAGCAAGGAATGACTTCATGGGGAAAGGACAAGCCAGGACCAGCAGCCAGCAAGGGACTCGAGGAAACACAAGGAGAAGCAAGCATAGCTCACTGAAGAAAGACCACCAGCCCCAGGCTCACAGGAAGACGGTCCTGGTGTCTGAGAAGCAGTAGCACCTTAGGACCGCATAGACAGGAATACTGGTCACTATGGCCCAGCTTTGCACACCAAGGGTAGAATGCTAGTGAAGATATCTGTTAGGATGTCTGTTACCTCTACTGCCAAGAAGAGTCAGGTGGGCTTGTGTCAGGGCATTTCAGCTAGAAGGAACAGAACACCACACCCACAGTGACTTTTTTTTTAAAGGAACATTTATATATTTATTTGCCTGATGTATTTCTTTCTCTGAGAGTGTGTATTCATCTCACATGCCCGTTTTGGATTGAGGTTTTTTTTGGGGGGGGAGGGCGAAGAGTCTACAGGGTGTTCAGGGTCTCACTACTAGATTGGACTCAGTGATCCACCCATTTACAGCCTCCCAAGAGCTGGGATTACAGGCACACCACCACACCCAGTTTTAACTGCAGGCTCAGTGCACCCTAGTGGTGGGGCTGGCAAGGCAGGCCTGGGAAGGGTCTTTGAAATTTGTTGGCCTTAACCTCACTATGTGTCTAAATACCAAACATCTTACACATAGCATAGAACAGGTGTTTTCCATCAAGTATTGATACTTTAACTTTAAGTCCCTAAGAATGTGAAGGAAAAAAAAAGAAAAGAAATATATTTTTTAAAATAGGAATAAACAATTACATACTTTTACACAGAAATTTAGAAATCTAACCATATACAGCATTGTAGCAAGACAGTCCTATGACATTCATTTTCTTGTCTCTGGTTTTCATTTATTACCCTTTCATTAAGCTTCTCTTCTGGAGGGTTACCAACCTACATTTGCAGACCAAAAATCAAAAAAAGAAGGACTGCAAGGACAGCCAATATTTTGGCTCTAGGCTTTCAAGGTCAGTGAGGACTCAGGACATAGGAGAACCTGTACTATAACATTCTGCATCTCAGTTGTGTCCCAAATTTTCTGATCAAGGAGATTATGGGGCTACAGAGGAATGTAATTGATGATGTAGAATGTGCCTAAGGAGAGTCACTTGGAGAGAAAACATTCTCTCAGGCT
>NDGN011537248.1:4712-16264 GCA_002564285.1 Tympanoctomys barrerae | reverse complement strand
TCTCTCTCTCTCTCTCTCTCTCTCTCTCTCTCTCTCTCTCTCTCTCTCTCTCTCTTCTTTTGTATTTTAGGACAGGGAAGGTCTACAGGGTCTACAGGATCTTACTATGTAGATCGGACCTGTAGAGATCCACCTGTGTTCAGCCTCTCAAAAGCTGGAATTACAGGCATGTGCCACTGCGTTCAGTCTCGATTGCAAGCTCAGCACGCCCCAGGGTTGGGGCCGGCATGGCAGGCCAGGGGATTGGAGCCCTGGCCTCTGTGCCTTTTGCAGGTACTTTAATCCGCTGAGCTATTTGGCCAACCCTTACTAATTGAATTTCGTACTTACAGGATAAACCTTGCCACTACATGCAAACCACAGTAAAACTTTATTGGAGTCACTGCTTTACTTATGAGCTCTCCCTGCCTCTTCACTGCTTGCTAACGTAACTCAAATTGTCAGGGAAGGTTAGTCTCTATTCATTCATTCATTCATTCATTCATTCATTCATTCATTTTTGTATGGGGGGTTCAATTTAGGATCTTGCACTTGCCAGGCAGGCGCTTATGCCACTCAGCTATCACTCGGCCCTGGTCCCCTTTGTGGTTCTGGCCGGCTGACTACTTTGTTCCTTTTATTCTCTGCACGCACAAGCTACCTTCCAGAAAACCTTAAATGACTCCTACTTACATACTTCTCAAACTCTGCACTGCAGAATGTTCCATTCTTTCTGCATGTAATATGCATACATTAATTTCTACTTTCTAAGAAGGTACTTTCAGCTGGTTCCATCTCCCTTTGCAGGCTGCCTTCCTGGGCTTTCATTTAGAAGTGAGTATTCCTTCCTCTAAATGCTTAGAGCATTTAGACTGTGCTAATATGTACTTTGAAGGCTCTGCAGGACTTTGTGTAGGATGTGAGTCTAGATTTCAGGGGAGTAGAAAGGAACTCAGTATTTGAAACATCACAGAGTTTAACTCAATAAAGATGAGTGAATGAATAAATATCTGCTGTAAAGCCAGCCCCAAAGGAGTATGAGATATTTGCCTGAGAATGCTTCTGCGGGCCACGAGGAGCCCAGATGGAACCGTTCCATGTTGTTCTTAGTACCGTGCCAGGAATAATATGCATGTTGTCAGCTACCACCGACTGATTCTTGACTCTAATCGACAAGATAAGGGAAATCTGGAGCAGGGCGAAGCAGGAATAAACAAATCAGCCCCACTCCCTGAATTTAGCACCTTTCACGGAAAGAAGTTATTGAGTTAAAAAAAAAAAGGAAGGAAAATCTTTCATAGATAATCATCCATTTGGAGGGCTACACACTTTCTATCACCTATGGTTTTAGTGGAGGTAAGAGTATAAACAGGATGAAAGGACCATGGTCATTTAGCATCACGGCTACCAAAATGCTCCATTCAAGGACTTGTATTTTAGATGTTAAGTTTATTACAGATTTTAGATGATTGCTGTATTTAAGAAGGATAATTTAACACTAATCTAATTGGTTATAAGCATCACTTAACTATAGGAATAAATCTGAATTGTAGTACAGAGTTATCAGTTCAGTTTTAAATCATAGAATGGTAAGGCTGGGCATACAGCTCCATCCCCAGCAGCCACCATTGAGATCATCTCATTGAGAGTTACTTACCGCTCTTCTGCTTACCGCTTCACCTTACTGTCTGTCCTCCACCTACTGCTGTTAGTGGAGTTGGTCACACAAGCTTCTCAAAGTTGCTTTTGTGAACGACAGTCTTTACCTAGGGTTGCTGTCTTCCCCGTCCCAGAGTGCCTCAGATGCCCGTGGGGGTATGATCCGTCTCTGTTCAGTTCCTCTAACAAGGCTTTGCTGCTTTGGCTGTGAACATACAGACATTTGTGACCCTTTCTCTTGTTCTGTACATTTTATTTCAAGTTGACTTTTATTCTCCCCTTTGGAACTTTCCTTTTCTTGCAGCTCCTTCATGCTCGGTGTTTTACTACAATGAAATCTTCGCAAATTTCTTTCCCTTACAGTAGGTTGCCATTTCGAAGCTTTACACTGCATATCATTGTCTTTGTAGGATCTCATCCTGCTTCAGTCCTAACGCTGCACATAATTCTGTCTTTCTGGTGCTACTGTTATTTCTTTATTCCCAACTACACCTAATGTATACTGACAGCATTCATATGAAAAGTTACACATGCCCCACCTCTCTGTCATCCTGCAGTTTATTTCTGACTCTATGCTGGAGAAAGTGTTTATTTATTTTCCCTGGGCAGTGCTAGTTTTTGGAAGGTAACCTAGTATCTGGCAGAAGACTTCAAGGAGCTCATGAGCCCAAGAGACAAGATGAAAAATAAACAACAGGCATATGGAAGTTTTTTTTTCCTGGTAGTATTTTAAATTTCTTTTTTCCCTTATATACAAGATGCTAAGGTTGCAACAAACATATTATAAACATTTACAACAAAGAGACTTGGATATTCTGCATCTGAGGCTGCAAGGAAGAAAGCTCTGAGTTTCATACAACCTAAAATAATATTCTTCCAAAGCTATAATAGTTAAGTAAACAAGTAAGATAGATTGTAAGGTGTTAGTTCACGCCAGAGTAGTTTTGGACTGATATAGATGCGTCCTGCTTTTCAGTTATGTTTTTAAAGGTACTTACCTTCCTTCGTCTTCAGCATAGCATTAGACTGTGAAGTTCAATATTTAAAGCCATTCACTGAATTACTGTGAATGAGGTGAGTGGCTCTGAAACAATTATGTGGGCCAAAAGGGCCCCCTTTCATCAGCAGCATGAGCTGTTGGGACAGAGCCCTCCTCACCAAGTCACGTATGAAATTGAGTGGTAAACTGGTGAGGAAACACTAGCAAGCACAGAGCAGAGTTATCAGGGTACTTCACTTCAATCTGTGGGACCCTTAGAATCTGCTCTTTTTCCCTTTTAAGAAAAACTGTCCTTCCAGTTCAAATATACAGAAGTTAAAGCAAATGAAAGACCATGAGGCATTTATACGAAGGCATAAGATAGACATCGTTTTAACATCCGCTTCAATTTGAAAACTGAATCTGTACTCATCAAAGAAAAAAAAAACCTACTAAGATGTTATATATTCTTCAAAGGAAAAAGTATTTTAATTTTCTGAAATCAGAACAAAGGAGTTTAAATATATTTCAAGTGGAAAACTAAAAGCCTAAGTTCTTTTATGTGCTAGGAGACATTCCGTTCTAAGGGACTCTGTATAAGATTGGGACAGAAACCACAGACCCCACCACCTTAGTCCTGTAGGACTGGAACGTGGCAGAAGCCTTTCTGCCCATTTTTTTCCTCTGAGCCTGTATTACAATAACCCCGATTTACAATAACAGGGATTCCAACATTAGCTTATGAGCGGTTGCTCCTTTAGACATTTGCTAACTTATTAGAGATGATCCAAAAGGCATGGCATGGAAAGAGGGGTCGGTTTTTTATTTTATGTTTTTACTTTAACCATATTACAAAGCATAAACAGTATTGAGCCTCATGCTAGTTAAATAATCTGAGCACGGCAGGCAGAGGGGGACATGGCAGTCCCAGAAGAGCCATTCCTTGTGGTGCATGGTGTTCCATATTGTATTTGCTGTTCATGACACTCGATGAATATAGGTTTTAAAAATGTTCTTTTATGTTCACATGAAATACAGAAGCCACCTTATAATTTGTGAAGTGGAAACAATAACATCTTAGGTCAAAAGAAAATTTGGTCTGATCACAGAAATGGAGATAACCAGTTCTTTTGACTTTTGAGGATGTGCTGTATGTATATCACAGACTGCTTAGAAATACTCTAAACTCCGGTAGCATCTGAGAGTCTGCAGATCTGACCAGTTGCCTCCCGAATGGCATACAGGGGTCAGAGATCATCGTGTTAGTAGGATGGGTTTCTTCTGAGGTTGTGAGGAGAATGTGTTCTAGGCTGTTCTCCCAGAGTCTTGTAGCCTTGGTGTTTCTTGTCTTGTGACTGCTGCTCGGGTACCCGCATGTTATCTTCTCCACATGTAAGTCTGTTTCTGTGTCCACATTTCCGTTTTTTAAGGACACCAGTCATGTTATACCAAGGCCCACCCTAATGATCTCACTCTCCCTGATGATGTTACAAAGAGCCCGCCTCCAATCATGATGGCATTCTGAGGCACTGTGACCTTTGACTCCAACACAGTACCAACATAGTATCATTTATTTTGGAGGTGGGCACAATTTAATCTGTAGCAGGTTGATTGTAACAATGGCACATTTAGCACTAGAAACAAGACACTGACATTCAGCATTAATACTTTTTTCTTCTGTATTTTAGGGAAGGGTCTACAGGGTGTTCAGGGTCTCATTGCTAAATCCAACTCATAGTGATCCGCCTGTTTATAGCCACCCAAGAGCTGGGGTTACAGACGCACGCCGCCACACAGCCTCAATTGCCATCTCAGCATGCCCTGGGGTGGGGCCGGCATGGCAGAGTCCGGGAATTGAACCCCCAGCACCTGCACCTGCTTGCAGGTGCTTTAATCCACTGCGCTATTTGGCCAGCCCTAGCCATTAATTCTTTTCACTTGTACTCATTGGATTGTGTGTTTGTCACATCTCTGCTTCTTGGAAAACAAAAATAGCAAGATAGATTTTGTTTGAATTTTCACATCCCCCAGAAGAGCACTTAGCAAGGGCTTAGTTGAATAAAACAGAAAAGTTCCTGCTGTAGAAGGACAGACAGCTTGCTACTTTAACCCTCTCATCTTTCATCTCACTGACTGTGGTTTTTGGGTATTCATTTTCATTTTAATTGCATGATCTTCATGCACAATTCTCATAAAATTAGTGAACACACTGAAATAGAACAGACATGTATAATAAACAGTGTCTCCCATCTTCAATTCTCTGGCCTTCCTCTCCAAAAGGAGCAGTTTTTAACAATGTTTTGCTCATCCACCCAAAATATTCCATTGCTAAAAATTGTGCTTATATTATTTTCTACATATCCTGTCATTTAGAAATTGAATATGGACTGTGCATTTCTTAAGAGAACGATTCAGAGTCAGTGCTACACACATATGCACACATATTTAAGATGACCATGCAAACACTTAGGAGGAGCAACCTAAAGTCAGTGTTTGGATCTGCCACGACACAAAGCCACAGACATTAAAGAATGTGGCGAATAGAGCAAGAGCAGTCCAACTGGCTGCATAAGCCCTCAGGAGGCCCGGATATAGCTGACGACGCCAGGGAGGGCTGGATACTGTTGAGAAGTTCCTGAAGAGCCAGAAACAATGCCAGCGAGTCCGGCTCTTCATGGGGCTCGGCCAGCAGTATCGCTGGCTCACGATTCTCCATAGACACTGACTGGAACGAGACGCTTGACAGTGATCGATTCCAAGGTACAGGAAGAACTTCCAAATGCTAAGCAGAGGAGGAGGAAGGAAAACAGTCAGAGTTCTCGGTTATAACTGAACTGCTGCTGATCACGCAAACTAGAAAATACGAATGAAAAGAAACCTGACCCGAGGTTTGATTTAAAATTTTGAAGAGAAATATGATGGCATAATTTCAAAAAATGAAACTATGGTTGCAGTAGTTATTAAATTCTTTGAGTTATTTTTTGGTAGAATTTGGTGGATTCGCATAGAACCCTTTTAACTACTTTCCCTATGCAAGTAATAGTAGCATGGGCAGGCAGTGTGTAGAGTGGGGACTAGGTCCAGTGCTTCACAGCATAAGGATTACTACTTACTGGTATGGATCCTCACACCCAGAGAAACATTAGCTTTGTGCTTTTAGTAACTTAGGTCATATTAACCCAATTTAGACATAAGCCTCAGATCACACATTATGGGCAGAAAAATGTCATGACATCCAGTAAAGCTTGTGGAAAGTAAGTTAATAACTTACAAACTTCAATAGGAAAGTGCTACATTTTCTTTTTGTACCTTAGGGAAGGGTCTACAGGGTGTTCAGGTTCTCACTTCTAGATCGGACTTGTAGTGATCTGTCTATTTACAGCCTCCTAAGAGCTGGGAGTATAGGCACATACCACCCTGTCCCATCTCAATTGCCACATCAGCTGTGCCCTGGGGGCAGGGCTGGCATGGCAGACCCGGGGTTCAAATCCCTGGCAACTGAGCCTGCTTTCAGAGGCTTTAATCTGCTGAGCTATTTGGCTGGCCCTGCTACATTTTCTTTACAGTGCCACTCTTGTCTCACAGTTTTAGACCTATTTCTCTGATGCATTTCTACCAAGCTTTCTCTATGTATGAGCTCACAGAGTGAGAAGTGGTGAGCTTTGCTAGCCTGCACTCATTACATATTGAGGAAATCTTGTTCTTTTGCTTTCTTTCAAATGTGATTGTCTCTAAGGTGTAGCTTAAAATTTTAGGGTTTATGATAGGACTTAAGTTACTCCTCAAGTAGCCTTGAAATGCTGGGCTATATAGAGGTGGGTGTTTGAATGTTCTCCCCAATGCCTAGCAAGGAGTAAGCAGCACAAAGAATCCACTGCACCTCAAAGCTTCAGTCAATACAGTTTGCTTTTAAAATTTTATTAGCTTTAGGTAAAACATTTAATTGTTTAACTCATAAATTACTGAATTTTCTTCTCCCGTGGATTCCCCCAGTAGCATTTGATTTGTGAACAACAGCTCTAATCAGCTCTTCCAAGCCATTGTGGATATCCACGTGGCTTTACAGAGTTAGGAAATGTGCACTGACAGAAGTGATTGCTGTGTTTGGTGTTTGGTTAATTAAGAGTGGAATGTGAAACTGGGTGTGGTGGGACATGCCTGTAATCCTAGCACTTGGAGGCTGAGGCAGGAGGATTGTTGTGTGGTTGAGACCAGTCTCGTCTAGGGAGTGAGCTCAAGGCCAGCCTCAACTACACAGGGAGCACTGCCTCACAAAAAACAAAACAAAACAAAACAACAACAACAAAAAAGAGTGGAACTTGATAATCTGAGAAAGATGGTTGATTCACATCTATTGTAGAAGCAACTCCTTTGCTGCTATTGATCAGCTCTCTTATATAAGATTTCCTTGTACAGTCTGGAGGAGGAGACACAGAGCAGGAGAGGAGCTGTCCTGCTGGGAAATGGAAAGAAAATATTCAAATGGGAAGAGGAACAAGGGAGGGGGATGGGAAAGGAAGGAAGGGAAAAGAATAAAAGAGAATGGGGAAAAATAGAAACACAGCTTTTGTAAATCAGGAGGGGAAGAGGGGTTGAAGCAATGTGAGGTACTGGGGAGAAAGAAGAATCAACATAAACCACCTACAGGTGCCTGTTTTCTATCTGAATGTTATCATAACATATGCCTAAGATGTACCCATAAACTTAATTTAAATAAAAGAAATGAAGCAACTTGTCATGTCGTAGAAAGAGCCACATGGGGAGAAACCAGCTGTGGCCTCCATGAACTGAAAGCAGGCCCCAGATAACAGCCGTGAAAGAATAAGAACCTCAGTCTTGCAGTCAGAAGAGCCGAATTCTGCCCCAAATCAAGGGAGCTGGAAGACTATAGATAATCCCCGGGGAAAACTGACTGCAGTCTTACAAGATTGAGCAGAGGCCTCAATCTATAGAAATATGCTAGAATTCTTTAAGATAATACATTGGGGGGGGGTCTGTAAGACAATAAATTTAGGTTATTTTAAACTGCTAGTGTATAATTTGTTATGTAGCAATGGGAAACTAACACAAACTGTTTGCAGGAATTTCTGTTCTACTATGGATCTTAAAAATGTCTTAGGGGCTGGCAAGATAGCTCAGTGGACTAAAAACCCTGCTCAGGTAAGCGTAGGCAAGCACAGGGACCGCAGTTCCATCGTAGGCACCACATCCTGTGCCAGTCCCGCCCCCAGAGTAGGCTAAATGGGCCAAAATCTGGGCATGGTGGTGCATGCCTGCAATCCCAGTGCTGGGGAGGCTGAAAGCAGGAGGATCACCACCATAAGTCCAAGCTGCATAGTGAGACCCTGTAACAACCAAATACACAAAGTCTTAGGTTATATTTGGACAATCAGGACACAGAGTATGTGAGACTAACTCATGTTTAAGAAGCTTGAAATCAAATGTTCACTTATTTAAATTTAAGGAAAAATAGAGTAGAGTTGAACACCTGGAGGAGAACAATACAAGGCATTGTTTAGCATTTTGCAAAACAGGACACTGAAATGCTTCATATATTGGAGAGATCTATAAGTGGAGTAAGAAGCTACGTTTCTTATTTTGCTACAAAATTTCAACAGAAAAGAAAGAAATGGGGATTAAAGAGAGGAAATCTGTTGGGATTAAATAATTACAAAAACGTGTGCTTCCAGCAGCTCTACGGAGTAGTATTACTTGCCTGGATCTCAGGGCAGGCTGAATGTCTGTGAGAGGGCGTCTAGGGGAGCCAGCAAGTGTGCCCTTGAGTTTTGTCATTCCGCGCGGCCTGGGCTTTTTGGAATGAGGCCGATGCTGTTCAAGCTCTATGTGAATTTGGGGAGCTCAGTGGAGAGTCTGCCAAACATGCATTTAATTCTTGGTGAAATACATCTACAAGGGCTGTGCCGACAGTCTATATTTCCAGAGCGTCGGTTACTTTGATGACTGCAGGGAGTCCCTACAGTCTAGAGTGCATTAGTGCGTGGCTGGTGCCTTCATCTTGTCAGAGCCTCTCTTTACTGCTTTGTGTGGTTCTTAAACGGTCATGTGTGGGATGCTCACATTTGCTCTGATTGTTCCCAGAGATAGCGGAGAAAATAATAGAGGAGTGGATGGGAGTGCGTGGGCGAGTAGGTGGGAAAGGAGTGCAGCTGCCGTAGACAGCGGTGGGAGGTTGAAGGAAGTACCCGAGATGTGCAAGTGGAACTTTGTGTTTCTGCTCAGGAAGCCACGAAGAACTGAACGAGGAGGTGCATTGTACAGAGGTAGCGTGCAGAAAGGCAAGAGTTGGCTGACCATAGTAGCGTAATGGCAAGATGTGACTCAGCAGGCTGCAGGCAGGAAACCAGCTTCCTCCAGGTAACAATGTCTTTATCGGGTGGAAGACAGCACTGGCAGGGGGGAAGGAGGCTCCTTGGAACTTGAAGAGGAAGGAATTGTCGTAATCTATAAATATTTTGGTGACAGGGTTGTGATGTGGGTCTGCACAAGGAAGGAAAGGTGAAGAACTCTGAGCCACAGCCTCGTCTTTGGAGAAGTGTTTATTGTTTCAGAAAAAGGAAAATGCTAATGGCAGGCAGAGATCTGCAAGAGGATCAGACATACAGAAAGTGGAGCGCATGAGTTTGAGACACCAGTGCCTGAACTGATTTCTGAAGAGAAGATGGAATAATCTAGGAAAAAAATGAAGAAGGCAAATGTATATAATTTTATTGGTGTGCTGAAGATGGCTTTCTTTATCTTGCTAGTTGACTTTCTGAGGGAGAATTAGGTGAAGTTTTATCAGATGTAAGGAATCAAGGGGTAGATGAGCGCAGCAAACATTTTTTCTTTTTTTTTTTTATGTATTTAGTAAAGTGTCTCCAGGGTCTCAGTACGCAGATCAGGCTCATAGTGATCCTCCTGTTTGCAGCCTCCCAAGCACTGGGATTACAGGTGAGCACCACCACACCCAGTCTCAATCACCACTGCCTCAGGCCTCAGTGTCCCCCGGGGCGGGGCTGATACAGCATGCTGGGGATTGACCCCCAGTTGCTGAGCCTGACTAAGCAGGTACTTTAGTATGCTGAGCTATCTCGCTGGCTTTTTTTTTTTTTTTTTTTTTGCCACATCAGGATCAAACTCAGAACCTTGCTCTTAACAGGCAGGTGCAGGTGCTTATGTCACTGAGCTAATTCCCCAGCTCACAGCAGACATTTTCAGTGGAGGGAGAGCAGGTGGCAGACTATCCACACTTCACCTTCAGCCACTCCTGGCTTCCTGCTTTTTATGAAGCAGATGACAGAGAAATCCAATGATTATACCTGTTAGAAACTTTAGTAAAATATTTACCAAAGAGGAGCTTAAAACTACTGTCTGTTGTGCTGGGTAAGATGCTGCGTGCCTGTAATCCTGGCACTCAGGAAGCTGAGACAGAGGTTAGCTGTGAGTTTGAGGCCAGCTGGGCTACTTGGTGAGACTGTCCATACTCAAGGTGAAGTCTTCATATGTTCTGCACGTCCTCCTCTGTACTGCCCATAGTGGCTTCCTGCTCAGGGGTAGGGCTCTTGTGTCTCTCACACCATCAGATTGTCCATTCACCTCCTATCCCTGCAGGAAACTTTGGTTCCTTCCTTTTGGTTCACTCCTTCGCTATGTGGAAGTTTGTTATAAGGAGGATTTCAAAGCTGTCAGAGAGTTTGAAGGTAGTCTTTTCTCCCTTCTCAATTTAGAAATGAAGAAACTATGGGTTAGAGTTTAATTTTCCAGGTATGTAGAAAACTTGCATCGATGAAGCAGAACTAAATTTTTGTCATTCTACATCTTGTAGTTTTACTACTTTCTTAAGGAGTAATGACCTAGTAATTTACTTTCAGCTTCAAATATTATTTAAATAAGGAAAATAATGACAGCTGGTTTCTCAGTTTCAATTTCTTCCCGGTTGCTCAGTTCCAACTCCTAACCCCAAATCTTTGTATTTTCTCCAGTATCTGTAAGTGCAAGATATTTTTAATATCATGTTCCTGAAAATTCATTATACTGCCTGAGGTACAATAGCTCTAAAATAAAGAGAGTGAAAACTCTTTTCAAATATTTGATGGTTGACTGTTACGTGGAAGAATGTTTGCTCTTATAGAATTCCAAACTGTAGAATACAGACTAGTTGATGAAATTCATTTTCATTTTTATGCTTTTGATTTTTTTAAGAGAGGGTCTCCTGAAGGAGTTCAGGCTGGCCTTGAACCCAGGGGGAGCCTCCACAGCTTCCCAAGTGCTGGGATTGGTTACATGTGTGTGCCACCACACCTAACTAATGGAGGGAATTTAGAAGGATGTTCATTTCAGCCCAGGAGTTATTCAACAAGGAAATGTTTCTGGTGCTCACCGTGTATTAGGTATTTTTAGGGTATGGAAAGTCCTGAGGTTTATATTCTGGGCTGCATCAGAAAATCAACTGATAATATTGCAGTCATGTAGGGTCATGCTACAGTGAGCACTGTGAAGACGTGTATGGATGGGTAAGAGAGTAGAGAAGGATTGACAAGTCACCCTGAGCAGGTGACATTTAAGCAGAGTCCTGATTATATTGAGGGAGCAGCCATACACTGACCTGGAGGAACGTTATTTTTGTCAGGCATAGGGAGGAACAGGTAAAAAGAAATTAGTTGGGTGCAGTGGCACATGCCTATAATCTCAATGCTCTAGGAAGCTAAATCAGGAGGATCACAAATGTGAGTCCAGGGTGGCAATTTAGCAATTTAGTGAGATCCTGTCTTAAACAAACAAAAAAACCCCAAACAAACAAACAAACAAACAAACAAAAAAGGACTTGTAGTTCGGTGCAAAGGTCCTGGGTTCAATCCCTAGTACTAGAAATAGAGGGAGAGGGAGAAAGAGAGAGAGAGAGAGAGAGAGAGAGAGAGAGAGAGAGAGAGAGAGA
>NDGN011537229.1:502-23078 GCA_002564285.1 Tympanoctomys barrerae | reverse complement strand
GCAATCGGTTAGCGCGTTCGGCTGTTAACCGAAAGGTTGGTGGTTCGAGCCCACCCAGGGACGTGGGTTACTTTTTTTCCTTAAGAGATTGGTGCTGTTTTTAAATACAACCATTCAGCAACTGCATTTTATAATAAATGATAGCGACTTTTTTCTACAGTAAATCCGAAGGTAACTGTTGGAAATTCCTTGCTATTAAGTATGAGATCGTTTGTCCTGTGCATCGAACTCTTCTGCTCCTGAGCTCAATTCCAAAGCCAAAGACCAAGGTGTTTATATCTCGGTGAGATTCATTTCACCGTACATTTTCCATCCGATTAAGAATGAATTTGCAGGGGAGTTAGCTAGTTCTTTATTGTCTGTCTCTGGATGTTTCAGCCTCAAAATCTCACATCTGGAAGGAAAGAAAAAAGAGCCAGACAAATGAGGGATGTATTTAGAAGTGAGAGGGACTGGCCCAGGATTCAGAGAGAAGGAACGTGGGGATGTGATAGAGAAATGCGCAGGGGGAGAAATGGGCAGGAGGATGGGAGGAGACCCTCCCCACAAAAGATGGGCAGTGATTGCAGAGGCGCCAGAAAGGAAACCAGTAAAACAATAGATACACGGGGGTCGGGGGCTGCGCAGACAAGTGGAGTCTGACAAAGGACATTGTTTGGAGGGGCAGGAAAGCTGAGAAGGACACTGAAGTAAAGGTCTCATGAAAGCATCAGTCTCACCATTTTTTAAAGGGATTTTATCCAAGTGCTAACTCTCAGTTCGTGCTGGCATAGGCGGGGGTGCCTTTAAGCCACAGCACCCAGAGACCCTGAGGTGTAGCCGTCCCCTGGAAGAACAAAGTGCCTACGTGTGTCTGCAGAAGTGTGGTCCAGGGAGTCTTCTAGAAGACAACAGGTCTGGGAATCAGTGCTCTGCCAGGCTCCAAGGAGGCTGCTTCTGGGGTGTCCTCCAGTGCTCAGCCACCATTCTGAGTACACCCACCTTCATGGGCCTGTGTGTGCCCTGTATGCCATCTGCAGTATTTTGACATTGGCCCATCGCACGGTTCATAGAATAAAAATTGGGAAACCAGGGAACTTCAGGTATGGGAAGGGCTGAGTCTGAGGTCCCAATACCCTAAAGACCTGGAATGTGGCCCAGTCATCTGAGAGAGAAATGATTGAATTGCAGTGTTGGGCTTCGCTATCCTCCTCTCCAGCGGTCGCTCCCAGGCTCATTAAGAGTATGGAGAGTAAGTGAGTGGTGCCCGCCCACCCTCTTTGTTCAGCATGGTGGCTTGCCCACGTAGCCAGCTCTCTAGGATTAATCAGCTGACACTGTCCTTTCTACCAGCACCAAGAGGTCATCCTGAGTGCCCATGCAATGGCAGGTGGGCCTGAGACGGGTTTGGAGTGGCACAGGGGTCTCCTTTGGGCCCCCTTCACACCAAGCGAGTCTTGCTTGGCAGAGTCCAGGAGGCCTCTGCCGAGCTTGCCCGGGTTTAGTGGGTGTGTCCATGCCCAAGGCCCCGGTCCACTCAGACCTTTGTCCCAGGGAAAAGAAGGGGAGCAGAGGGCGGTGCACTCCGGGGGTCTCTCCTGTGGGCTGGGGGATCACCAGCTGCAGGCGAGAATCAGGCCTGCTGCCCTTCAGTCTCACTGGGCTCAGCTGGGGTCACTCACTGGCCAGAAACAGGAACTGAGACCTGGGGACAGGGAGGGGAATGGAGGGAGTGCCCGAGCCTCGGAACAGAGAAACAGACGTGAGTCCTAGGTCAGGCCAACACCCGCTGGGCGCCCTAGGGTGCGTGCGGCCGGTGGTTGAGCTCTCAGCAGGGTCAGTCATGGTGGCTGTGTGAGTACCTTGCACACACGAATGAGCGGATCGGATCGACCGTCCTCACAGACTCGTCGTCACCGCCCAACCAGCATCGATTCGCCTCCTGGGCGCCGTCCACCAGCCCCCACACTCGTGCTGGCCCTCGGACCAGAGGCTCAGGTCGGACTGCGGCTCCAGGCCGAGGCGGCGAGGGACGCAGGGCGCGCCGGGCGCAAAGTGCGGGAACTGCGCCAGGCCAGGAAAGCGCGGGCCGCTGTTGAGCGGGTGCCCCATCGCCCTGGTCCCTCGCCCCCATCGATCCTGTTAGTTTTCGCTCTCCACTCCTGGTCTCCGGCTGGGGTCTCCGCCCCGGGCCCTCCAAGCCGAACCCCGCACCCCACCCGCAAGGCTCTGGATTGTGCGTTTCCTCCATCCGTGCCCACAGCTGCAGGTCGAAATTTCGGAGAGTCCCCAGAGTGGACGGGAACCACCCGCACGCGTGGCTGCAGGTGCCCTTTGGGGAGGACGAGGCAGGGAGGCTTTGAGCCCCATTTCCGCGGGGTCCTCATTCACCATTTTCCAGGCGCCCCGTTTTCCAGTTAGGGTGGGGAATCGCACGGTCGGGGGGCGCGTTTTGGAGAAGAGAGACTCGCATAATTACTGGACAGGATCTACCCTTCAGGTCCCGGGGGGCCGTGTGGATAGGAGGGAGATCGTCCTGATTTGGGGTCCCCGAGCCTAGTGAAGGGAACAGCGCGCCAGCCGCTCCCGCTCCTCGCTGCAAACACCCTGAAGGAATGAGGTCACGTGGGTGAGGAGTGGGCGGGACTACTCCTGTCTGGAGGAAAAAAAGCCATTTTGTCCCTCCACGCCGGGCCCTCCCCCGTCCCCTCCCCGCCCCTCTCTCCCTCCCACCCCTCCGCGCTCGCAAACTCCTTTCTGGCCGCGGGCTTCTCCCTCCCGCGCCTGGCGAGCGACCCGGCGGCGGCCCCCTCCCCTCCCTCCCTCCCTCCCTCCCATCCCCCCGGGACCCGCCGGACCCTGAGCCCAGGTAAGGGAACCCGCGTCGCCCGGCTCCCGCCCGCGGCCGTCGGGATGGAGACGCCCGGGCCGGCCCGCCCTGCTCCTGAGCCCCGCGGGAGCCCCGCCGGGCCGCGCCCGCCGCCCGCGCCCCCGGCCCACGCCAGCCTTTCTCCCCTCTTTCCGTCCCCTTGCCTCTCCTCCTTCCAAGATGGCCGAAGCGGATTCCCCTCTCCGCGGATCGGCGTCGCCCTCGACCACCTCCTCTTTGTGCGGCAGCCCCAGGGCGACCTGGAGCCCGAGGTGGCGAGGGGGAGGATCTCGGGCGTCCCCGAGGGCTCCGGGGGGACACGCTGGGATGGCCCTCAGCCCTGCGCACCTCCCCACCAGCCCGCGCGCCCCCTGGCTCCAGCCGGTGACCCCTAAAGGTCCGGGCAGGGGGCGCCTTCTGTGGGCAAGGGGCACCGCGGACGCGCGCGGACTTGCGGTGGGGAGCCCGGGACCGGGCTTTCTGGTGGCCACGAGGCCGGAGGAGGGCGCGCTTCCCTGCCGGGGTCCGCTCTTCGGGACGCTTCCCCCAGCGGTCCCTTTCCCAGGTCCCTGGGCAGGGCGTCCCGTCTTCTCGCCGACCCCTCCAGAGGCCTCGCCGAAAGTTTGGCTCCAGGGATGGGGGCACGGGCAGCGGGTCAGAGGGCTTTCCGACCCTTGGCCTGGGCTCCTGGACAGGCTATTGTACCGTCTCCCATCCCCATCGGGGGACCGAATGTGTGTGTGGGGTCTGGTGAGCTCTCCCCTCCTTCCCCCTCTGGTCCTCCGGCTGCTAGCCCTGAGGCCGGGGACCCCTGGCTCTTCCGGCTGGGGCACGCCCCTTCCTTCTCCCGCCCCTTCTGCCTGGAATTCCTCCAGTCCAGTTCCAGGAGGTGGGTTGGAGGCTCCCGGAGGTGGGCGAATTTGCCTAGAAATCTTAGAGAAGTAGTCCCCGGACTTTCCTGGGGTCTTTGTCTCCCCGAGCCCCAGCTCCGTCCCCCCACGCTGCCTCAAGTCTCCTTGGGGAGGGGCCTCCTACTCTGGCCTCTCACGTTTCGCGCTGTTCCTAAAACTCAGATTCGGCCCTCCTCCACCTTGCCCGCGAGGTGTTATTACCACAGTTCTTGGAGAAAAACTATACAGCCAGCTCTGTTAGAGGTTTTTTTTTGGGGGGGATGGGGAGGTGGTCCCAGGGGATCCCCCTGGTTTGAGGTTGGGGCTCGAGGCCTTCGAAACGTGTTGGAAAGAAGCAGGAAACACACCTCAGGATCCAGCCCAGGGTCTCCTCCCGGTCCGGTTCAAGTTGAAGTCATAGTTGGTGGGCAGGAAGGGGCGCGCGGCTGTCTCAGCTTCCCGGAGAGACCTTAGTTGATGCGGCCGTTGCCTTGGGAACAGAGAGCCTGAACAGGAAAAGGTTGCATCTTTGTGCAGGTCAGTGCCGCCCCAAAGGGGTGGCAGCTGAGCTGCCTTTGTTGCCGGAAGCCGAAGGTTCTAATTTACTCTGGGAGAACCAGGGACACACAAAAGGATGGTTTCTAGCGGGGATAGGGTGGGCTGGGTGTGCACGTGTGGTTTGGAGTATGCCTAGCCCTGTGTGTTGCAAAGAGATGGAGGGGGCGTGTCCGGCAATTTGTTGCTCTGCGTGTAGATTTGGGGGGGGTTGTCTTTGATCTTAGGCTGCTGACAGATGGGAAAGGAAGGGTAGGGTAGATCGCGGAAAGCTCAGGTTCAGGAAGCCTGAGGCCTTGTTCCTTTTGTGTGTGTGTTAGGGGGTACACAGATGAGGCAGCAGAGCCCTGAGCCAATAGCCAGGACTGGGGAAAGCCTGGCATGATGCACAGCTGTGATTCCAGCAGTCTAGGAGGCTGAAACAGGAGGGTCACAAGCTTGAGCCTAGCCTGGGGAACTGAATGATTTAGTGAGGATCTGTCTCAAAATTTAAAAAAAGGACCAGAGATACAGGTCCTGGGTTCAACCTCTAGTACTGAGGGGGAAAAAAAAAAATCATCCAAGGTCCTGGGGAGATGGCTCCGTAGAATAAACGCTTGCCTGTCAAGCGCAAGGGCCTGAGTTCAATCCCCGGGTCCACCAAAAAAAAAAAAAAAAAAAAAAATCAGGGAAGAGTAAGTTGAGAGTTACAGTGTTATGTCCCAGCTGGGAATCTGGGGCTTCAGAGCTGGGAGAGGTTCAGAGTAGGGCCTGGGCTGTTGGGCTCGCTGGCCTAGTCTTGCCTCAGCTGCCTGCTCTGCCTCCTTTAAGGCAGAGTGGATGCTGTGGGTGAGGGTCTTGTGGTGGCCAGATGGGCCCCCTCCCTCCTGGAAGGTTCATCCCATGGTCTCTGCTAGGTAACCACCCCCACCTGATGGGGTTTAGCAGCCTGTTGGGAGTCCGCCTAGCCCAGCCAGCAGCTTAGAAAAAGCACGTGAGCAGGAGGCAGCCAGTCTTGTCCCAGGGCACACTGCGCTGTGTGGCCACAAATCAACATAAGATTGCTTCCACCTCTTCCGTGGAGATGAGTGTGACCTTGAGTGACTCTTCCAACATGGGGAGACTAGCAAGAAGGCAGGGTGAGGCAGCAGGAGCCGTTGTCCAGGGGACAGTGTGGTGATGACAGGAGAGGCCTCCTTGGGACCAGGGGTCAGGAGGAAGGAGGTGTGGGAGCTCTGTGGAGGCACTTGGAGGGGTGTTGCGGAGTCAGGACTGGATGCTGAGAACTTTCCCAGCTGGCACCACCTACAGAGCCCGTGGCATTCATGGGGGGCAGAAGATATTGAGGGTTCTGGACCCGTCTGGGGCAGAGGCTGAGCCAAGTGCAGGGAGAAAGACAGAAAGTTCTAGAACCCTTCATGGTAGCTGGGTGTTTTGGTGCATGCTGTAGTCTTGGGACTCAAGAGGCTGAGGCAGGAGGATCACTGTGAGGTTGAGGCCAGCCTAGGCTGCCTAGTGAGTTTACCGCCAGTCGGAGCTATATAGTGATTCATCTTCTCACAAAAAAGAACCAGCTTGGCTTGTTAAATGCCCCCTTATCTGTCACACACCTATTGTCCCAGCTCTCTTGGAGCCTGAGGCAGGAAGATCCCAAGTTCAAACCCACTTTGGGTGATTTAGCATCTTAGCTAGACCCTGCCCCCCCTCATTTTTTTTAAAGGGCTCCGGATGTAGTTCCGTGCAAGACTCTGGGTTCATTCCCCAGTACCCCTCCCCACCAATAAAGCACCCCTGCACTTCCCTGAGGTCACTTCCAAATGGCCTCTGACCTTTTTTCTGGTTTTGGGAAGCTGTCTCTTTTCCCCCAAGTAGCCCCCATCCTATCCTGTCCCCTGTAATGGCACAGTTCTTCCCAGTGCACACCCACCCTCGGGTGTACCTGGATGTCGCGAAGGAAAGTGGCCCCTGCTCCGCGGGGAGCGGGGGAAGGGATGCTCTGGGGAAGCGGCTCCTGTTTACGCGGCTCTCTGGCTCCCGCTGGCAGGCTCCGCGGGTAACCATGGCAATCAGGTGAGAAGCCAATCAGTGCTTCCCCCACCCCCACCCCGAGGTGGCCTTCCACGGTCTCCTGGGATGGGAGGGGGAGCAGGAGGTGCGCTGCCGCTTTCCTCCTGGTCCAGAGGGGCCTCGGGGGCCGGGAGTAGACTTATTTCTGATCGGAGGGAGGGGGTGAGGGGTGCAGCCACGTGCGGTGGGGCGCCTATGTGGACCTAAGTGTTTTGCAAACACAAAAGAGTTTGAATGAGGCAGCTAAGGCGGTGTGAAGAGCCCGCGTGCGTGCGTAGGGGGCTTGGGTGTGTTGCGCACCCAGCCTGCCGTGTGGCTCACGCATACCCTGCAGACACATCTGGACGCAGCCACATTGAGTGTCTGTGGCCGCGATGACACATGCGCACGCGGTGGGGATCCCACACGCTCCAGAGACAGAAGTTGTTCTCTCCTTGGGATGGTTGTAATAATATTTGGGCATCTTGCCAGGGACAGGGTTACTATGGAAACCCCCAAACAGTGGAGTAGCCAGCGGCCTCCTGGGTAATTGTACGGGGAACCCCTGGCAGGGAGGGCTGGCCAAGGCCACCCTGTGTGGGGCAGAGCCTCCTCTTTTTGCTCAAGCTGGGACTGCTGGGTCCCCCAGCTGCCTCTCGGCTGGCTGGACCCCCCTCTGTCACACTGCATTTTGGTCTTTCTCCCACGTGTGCCCTTTGTGTCTCTGCTGCTCTGTCTCTGGCCAGGTGCCCTGGCTTCTGCTGGCTGTTTGGGACCTAGCCAGACTCATCCTGGGGTCTCTATAGAAACTGCTGATCCTGGCTGTGAATTTTGGGTCCTCCAGAACTCAGGGTTGTGGCTTTAGAAATCTTTCTGGAAGAGAGAAGGGTGTGAGTGAGTGCTAAAGGAGCTGCTGGGGCTTGGCTACTGTCCTGCGTCCCTCCCTGGGCTTTCTTGCTGGGAAAAGGGAAAGGAAGGTGGCCTGGCTGTCTGGCCGCAGGTTGGATCTGTCCCGAGGCATCGGCACTGAGGCACATTTGGGACTGCCCCAGGCAGACATCTCGGCCCTGCCATCCTGGCCCGGGCTTGGGCAAGTTGGGGACAGGTAGCACCTGGGTCCTCAAGGCTGGAAATGGTGACAGTGCCTGTATGGGGAAATTCCTCTTGTGCATAGAAGGGAGGCCCTGGATATGTGCGCTTGTGGGCACTGCCCAGTGGCTACGTGCAGGGGAAGGGATTCCCATGCCCAGGGCACTCACAGTCATTGGCCTGGGCTCTTGGACTGCAGGGTGGAGCTCAAGTTGAGTGTTCCAGCCTGGGGCATGGGAGGGAGGGGCATCCTCCGTGCCACCTGGGTGCCAGGCATGGGAGCCAAGTGGTCAGTGCCTAATGGCTTTCAGGGAGCTGCCTGTACCTGGCAGCTTCAGAGGAGCATGGTGCAAAGGCGAGGGCCTCACACACAGCCAGTGACTAACAGTGGGTGTCACCTCCCTCCTCGGGTGGTCAGGCCATGGCATTTCCAGGGAAGCTTCCTGGAGCAGAAAGGGGAGGCCTCACTGTGTGGGCCAGGAGCCGCTGTTGGGGTGGCGGGGGTGGGAGACTTCTCCCCTTGGATTCCTTGAGGTCAAAGGCAGGGGCTTATTGTGGTATTTCTAGAGCTTCTTCCTCCATAACCACTTGGCCGCTTGATGAGGGTGGGATGGAGGAGATGCAGGGGCTGGCTTGGGGCAGAGCAGTTGCTTAATATATACAAGGCTCTGGGTTCAAGCCCAAGCACCCTTCTCAGTTTTGGGCCTACCCCACAGCCCCACAGCCCCACAGCCCCACAGCCCCACAGCCCCACAGCCCCACAGCCTCACAGCCCCTGCAGAGTTTTCTTTCTTATGGTCAGACTGGGGATTTTTTTTTTTTTTTTTAATGGAACCGGGGATTGCACTCAGGCCCTTGTGCTTGCCAGGGAAGTGCTTATTCCACTGAGCCATCTTCCCAGCCCCAGACTGGGGATTGAACTAAGACCCTTACGCTTGCTTAAGGGAATAAGGGAAGTGCTTATTCTACCGAGCCATCTCCCTGGCCTCTCCTGCTGTTTCTGGTGCTCAAATGTTTGGTTTCCTTTATTTGTTCTTTTTTTTTTTTTTGAGGCAGGGTCTTACTGTGTAGTGAGGCTGGCCTTGAACTCATGACAATCCTCTTGCTTCAGCCTCCTGAGTGCCGGGATTACAGGCACCCACCACTACCAGCTTTTGGATTTTTGTGGTTTTTTTTAGCTTTTGGATTTTTGGTTTTGGTTTGTTTGTATTTTTTGTTGTTTTGGGGGGTGACAAAGTCTCATCATGCAGTTCAGGCTTTTTTTTTTTTTTTGGCAGAACGAGGATTGAACTCAGGCCCTTGCCAGGCAAGCGCTTAGTCTACTGAGCCATCTCCCGGACCCCAGACAGGCTGGCTTTGATTCACTATGTCTCCCAGGCTGGCGCCGGACTCGTGGCAATCTTTTCTCCTTGCTGCTGGGATTACAGGTGTTCCTGGCTTCTGTTACTCAGATATCGAGTGGACCCTTTGGCTCCAGCAGCATATGATGCTCCGAGGGCCTCGTGCCGCTGTCCAGTCCCACCTGCAGGAGGAGGCTTGGACTTAGGTTCCACGCAGGTGCGGTTTGAAAAGGGTTACTAGAGCTCTTGAGCTTGAGTTTTTCCTTCCGCTTCCGTTTCCTAGGGTGACGTTCCCTGGCTCCCCTCCCCACCCCAGCATCATGCATCGGACCACACGGATCAAAATCACAGAGCTGAACCCTCACCTCATGTGTGCCCTCTGTGGGGGCTACTTCATCGACGCCACCACCATCGTGGAGTGCCTGCATTCCTGTGAGTTGGGGTGGGCCTGCCTATCAGGGCCGGCAGGTGGGGATGCTGGCTGGGGCAAGTTGGGTCGCAGCTCCCACCCTGGAGAGCAGACACAGGCATGTGTCTCACAAAGACCCCTGGGTCACCGAACAGCTGTCTGGAAGGGGTGTTTGGTGGGAGTGTCTCCGAACAGTTCATTTTGGGGGCTCACAAGTAGAAATCCTTTTATGCTTGGGGGGAGTTTTTTGTGATTTAAGACAGTTTCGGGGCCTGGGAGATAGCTCAGTAGAATAAGTGCTTGCCTGGAAAGCTCAAGGGCCTAAGTTCAATCCCCAGTTCTGCCAAAAAAAAAAAAAAAAAAAAAGACAGTTTCACTGTGTAGTTGAGGCTATCCTTGAACTTATGGCAATCCTCCTGCCTCGGCCTCCTGAATGCTGGAGTTACGGGTGTGCACCACCACGCCTGGCTCAAATCTAGAGATCTCAGTTCTCTTGTGTCTCTGAGGCCGAGATTTCCCCCTGAAGATGCAGGTACCCCTTGTTGGCTGCATGGGCCCAGTTGCCAAAGGGCAGGGCTCAGGGAGGTGTCTTAACAGGGTCCCTGGGGCTTGGGGCTCGGTGGTCTGCTTTCTGAGGCCTCACGGTGGGCCACCTACATGCAGACACAGACCCTGGACAAATGGGGGCGTAGCCCGGTGTGTGGGACTAGACCTGTGTTACCACGAGGGGCGTCTGGTCAGGGCCACACAATGGGGACTTGGTGTACAGGAGACAAGTACCTTGGGCTCTGCCAGGGTGGGCCTGGGCAAGGTGGGAGGGGCCCTTATGGTCCTCTCTGCTGCACCCCTAGTCTGCAAAACCTGCATCGTGCGTTACCTAGAGACAAACAAGTACTGCCCGATGTGTGACGTGCAGGTCCACAAAACCCGACCGCTGCTGAGTATCAGGTGGGCATGGACCCCTGGGGACGCTCAGGCTGGTGGGCTGGGAGATCTAGGGGGTGATGGCCAGACGGGGGGTACTCAAGCCTGCGGCTGAAGGAGAAGGGCCGGGGAATCACCCGCTGGGGGGAGCACTGGGACAAAGCAAAGGGGCTGGCAACTGCCTCTGTCTTTCCCCAGGTCTGACAAGACCCTCCAGGACATCGTGTACAAGCTAGTCCCTGGGCTTTTTAAAGGTACAGCACGCCCTTCCTCCTCTGCCCTGTGCAAACCACCCAGGCTGAGCCCCCTCACCCTGCCCTTCCTCCCTGCAGATGAGATGAAGCGGCGGCGCGACTTCTACGCAGCGTATCCACTGACTGAGGGTGAGTGTGTCCCTGCTGGGCCCAGCCCACACTGTCCCTGTGTGCCCCACCAAGCTGCACGGCCCTTGGCTTCTCTGCGGGGCTCCTCCCTGTCCCCAGCCAACCCTCCGGCTCTCTCCTACAGTCCCCAACGGCTCTAACGAGGACCGCGGCGAGGTCCTGGAGCAGGACAAGGGGACCCTGAGCGATGACGAGATCGTCAGCCTCTCCATAGAGTTCTACGAGGGTGTCAGGCAAGTCTGGGCCGGGTCTCCCCTCCTTCACTGGCCCACCCCTGGGGGGTCTCTCTAGCTTGCTTCCTCCTCCTGCAGGGACCGGGATGAGAAGAAGGGGCCCCTGGAGAATGGGGATGGGGACAAGGAGAAGGTGAGTGTAGGGCCTGCCCCGTTGGGGCTGCAGGGAGAGGCCCAGGCTGGGCTCACACCGGGTCCTCCTCCAGCAGACAGGGGTACGCTTCCTGAGATGCCCGGCCGCCATGACTGTCATGCACCTCGCTAAGTTCCTCCGCAACAAGATGGACGTGCCCAGCAAGTACAAGGTGAGCGCGGCCTTCTCCAAACGGGAGTGTTATTGGGCCGTGGTGTGCTCAGGTGGCTGGGGCAGAAAGAGCCCTGTGTGTTCGAGGCCAGCCTGGGCTACAGAGCGGGACCTTGGGAGTCTGGGAGTCCCAAGAGTGGCTTCGCAGCCTTGAGTGTGGCCCTGCTCCCCAGAGCCCTTGTTGGGGTGCAGATCTCGTGCTGCTGGGTCTGCTCTTCCAGCATCTCCGAGCGCCACACCAAGAGTTGAGGGCCACTCAGCTACAGCCAGAGCCCAGCCTCTCGCCAGTCAGATTAGGATTCCTGGGGCTGCTTCTCTGTGCCCCAGATGGCCCTGCCAGGCAGCTGGGGAGAGCTGCTGTCCAGGAATACTCGTGGCTTTGGCAACCCCCCAGGAGGCCTCTGGGCAGAAGGGGACCAGGCAGTGCTGAATGAGGCTTGGTGGTTAATGTAGGAGGTATCTGCGGGACTCCGTCCCACCTGGCAGTCACGCGCTGTGCTCGGCTGCGTTGGTGAGATGTCAGAGCCTTGGTGCCGGGGCCACCTGTGGCCACCATTGCACACCTCCCAGCCCCCGACACGCCCAGCTCCCACAGCCAGAAACCTGTCACTGACCAGGTGACCCCTTTGGTCCCCAGGTGGAGGTGCTGTACGATGACGAGCCCCTGAAGGAGTACTACACACTCATGGACATCGCTTATATCTACCCCTGGAGGCGGGTGAGCGGTGGGGCCCACGGGCAGCAGGAAGGAGAGAGCCCAGGGCCGCCCGGCCCATTCCATACCAGATCTTCAGGAAGAAGCAGGCCTTGAAGTCAGCCATGATGGGCCGTGGAGATAGATGGCTCAGTAGAATAAGCGCTACCCTGGCAATCGCAAGGGTCTGAGTTCAATCCCCAGTTCCGCAAAGAAAAGAAAGAAAGAAACTGATGTCCATGCTTATAGCCCCAGCACTGGGGAGACTGAGGCAGGAGGGTTCCTGTGAGTTGCATAGCAAGACCCTATCTCAACCAAACCCCCACAAATTTCAGGGGGTGGAGTGCTTTCCATGTCCACCTCTCCTGTTTTCCCTGTGAGCCTGTCCATCGTCTTCATGTGCGCCTGCGCCTGTCCTGTTTCTGCAGGCACTGGGGCATAGGGCTTGCTGGGGCTGGATGGCGTGGGTGTGGCTCTCCTGACACCGCCTGTCCTCCCTTGTCTCCGCAGAACGGCCCCCTGCCCCTCAAATACCGTGTCCAGCCGGCCTGCAAGCGGCTCACGTTGCCCACGGTGCCCACCCCCTCTGAGGGCACCAACACCAGTGGGGCCTCTGAGTGTGAGTCCGTCAGTGACAAGGCTCCCAGCCCCGCCACCCTGCCGGCCACCTCCTCCTCCCTGCCCAGCCCTGCCACACCCTCCCACGGCTCTCCTAGCTCCCATGGCCCCCCAGCCACCCACCCTACCTCCCCCACCCCCCCTGCCACAGCCAGTGGGGCCTCGGCCAGCGCCAACGGGGGTTCCTCAAATTGCCTGCAGACTACATCCTCCACCAGCAGGGGGCGCAAGGTGACTGTCAACGGCGTGCCAGTGCCCCCCTTGACTTGAGGAGGGGCCCTCCTTAGCAGCCCCCTCTCCACTTTTCTGGGCCCCTTTTTTCCATCACTTCTACTCCCCAGCTCTTCCCACCTTAAGGGTGGGAAGCGGGTTTTATAAATAAATCTCTATATATATGTATATAGGAAAAACCAAATATACATACTTATTTTCTATGGACCAATCAGATTAATTTAAATTCCACAAGAAACAAACTGTGTGTGTGTGTGTATGTGTGTGTGTGTGTCTGGGGTGTTCATTTTTAAGGGGGGTCTTGTGTAATGTGCTCTGCTTGAGACAGTCTAGCTATGTAGTCCAGGCTGGCTGTGAACTCACCATGTTAACAGCCCAGGCTGGTTTTGAACTCCTGGTGATTCTCCTGCCTCAGCCTCCTGGGTGCTGGGATTAGGTGTGGACCACTAGGCCTGGCTCACTTATTCTTATTCTTTTGGGGGGTACCTGGAGGTGGGCATGAGGGAGCTTGGGGGCCCGGTAAAGCGCTGCCCAATGCTTCCCAGGGCAGTTGGGGTGTCAGCCCCAGAGCTTTAGACACAGGTTGTCTCCCCACTGGGGCTGCTGCCCAGCCCTGCATGGCTGAATGTGCAGAGAACTGCAGACAGTGCCTTTCCCAAGCAAGCGCGGAGTGCGCCCTGGTTCCAGAGGCAGGTGGGTGTGGACAAGGGATCTCCGCCCTCCTCACTTGCTGTTGACTTTGCCCAAGGAGTAGTTCTGCCCTTCCCTGCCCCAGGTGAGGGGCCTGCGCATGCTGATCTTGTGGAAGAGGAGACTGAGGCCGCCAGCGGCCCGGTGTGGCTTCAGTACTGCGCACTCCTTCACCCTGTGTGCCGCCTGCCCGGCAACCCCCACAGCGAGGTGATGACATCCCTTGTGGAAACGTGACAAGCACAGAGCTCAGGCTTTGCTGAAGGCGAACAGCCCTCTGCTCCTCCCCGCCACCAGCTGAAGCTGGGTGTGGACAGTGACTGCTACGTAGAAGCACAAGACAAGCCAGGAAGCCTGGCCCCGCTCCGCCCTCTGAGTGGTCTCAGCCACCCGGCTTTCCTGGGTCCTGTGGAGGTGCCAACCCATCACAACGTATGGGCTTGTCTCTTTGCTGCACCGTCTGTCTGAGGACCTGTGACTACGCTCCCACCTGGGACATTTGTATCCGTGGCTTTGTAATAAATGCTGCATACGCTGGAGCCAGTCCTTCTTTGGGGTGGAGAGGGCGGGGAAGACACTCCCGTCTGGGAGCAGCTACCTTGGGCCCCTGCAGTCTGGAAGGAAAGGGAAGCCCCTCCTTAGCCAAGCCCTCAGGCGCCCTCAGCCCCCTCGCACTTAAGGGAGATTGTATCTCCCTCGCACTAGTCACCACACGGACACCACTCCACCTGGGTTTGATGGCTGATTTATTTATTGTTTTTGTTTTTTGGTAGAACCGGGGATTGAACTCAGGCCCTTGCGCTTGCCAGGGAAGCACTTCTACTGAGCCATCTCCCTGGCCCGTTTTTGTTTTTGGTGAGACGGTCTTGCTATACAGTTTAGGCTGGTCTTAGACTATGTAGCCCAGGCTGGTTTTGAACTCAGGGATCTTCCTGACTCAGCCTCTCTAGTGCTGTGATCACAGGCCTGCTTGGCCTTGCCTGTTTTGTGCCATTATCCCCAGCACGATGAACCAGGTGCCCACTCCTGGCTGATGACTCTGGTACCTCAGGAACAGCGGGCACTTTATTCACAGACAGGGTGTGGTGGCTGGGGTCCCTGGGCGGCCCTTCAGGATGGGTACTCAATTTCTTTCCCACAAAGGGCTGGCACTTCAGAGTGAGGTGCCCACTTCTGTCTTCTGCACCTGCTCGCTCTTATGGGTGCCGTCGCAGTATGGGGGCCTCTTCGTGGCCTTACAGGTGCAGAGGGCCACGGTGCGCGTCTCCTGGGCCTTGAACTTGAGTGGGGCCAGGCCTGTTCGCTGGAAGAAGTGAGAGCCGTCACAGAAGGGCTGAAGCGAGAGAAAAAGAGTGAGAGCTGAGCTCCCCCGCCAAGGCAGGGGCCTCACAAGGGGCTGGGCTCGGTTGGGACAGCTCCATCTACTCAGTCACCCCTCGCCTTAATTCAGGAAGCCTTAATTCGTTGTGATAAGGAAAGAAAACCTAATGATCTGGCATGGCACTGTAGGCCTATAATCTCAGCACTTGGGAGGCTGAGGCAAGAGACTCATTGAGTTCCAGGCCAGACTGAACTATATAGTGAATCCTGTCTCAAGAAAAACAACAACAAAAAAGAACAACAAAAAGCATAATTAATGTTTATCAGGCATAATGGGAAGCTGAGGCAGGAGGATCGTTGTGAGTTCAAGATTAGCCTGGGCTACAAAGTGAGCTCAAGGCCAGCCTGAGCTGCGTAGCAAGACCCTGTCTCAAAAAGACATAATAATAATAACAAATGACCATTATTTTGTCCATGGGAGTTTGGTGGTCAGGTTTATAGCATTAGTCTGGAGGGGACCCAGAAAGCCGGGCTATGTGCAAGAGGGGACAAGACAGGTATGAGAAATATTCGGACTAACAGGCCTTGTTTCTAATGACTGAGGCTCTGTAATCCATGAAATTTATTTCTTTCCCCCATGTCCCTCAGGTGAAAATTCGGGGTTGGCATGCACTAGGAGTGGTTCTATCTGGCTCTGGCAAATAGCTGGGCCCGGGACAAGGCCACATCCTCCAGCAACGTGCCTGCCGGGGGCAGTCGGTGTCCCATCCATCCTGGAAGTGGCTCAGGCAGAGCCAGACTCTTGAAAATGGGAGCCGAAGAGGGGGTGTGCCTCGCAGGTTAGAGGCAGAGCTGGAGCCAGGGTGGGGCAGAAGTGTGCAAATAAAAATCCACAGCCTGTCCGGAGGGCATGGGATGCGGGCACAACCACTCTCCCTCTCCCCGGCCATTCCTTGGCTGGCTTCCCAGGCAACACTCCATTGCCAGGAAAAGGCTGCCTAAAGGCTACCAACCAGTCAAGTGGGACTGGCGGCTTAGGGTTGCTGACACCACCCGCACGACTCAGGGGACACAGTTCTGAACTCTTGCCAGGGGAAGGAAACAAAGGTCGGGGCCAGGCAGGGTGCACCACAGCCAGGTAGCATGTGGCACGCTGAGAAGACAAAGACATCTGTGGCAAAAGGGGAGGGTGTTTTGGGAGATGGGGACTGGGCATGGGTCACCGAAGGCTGAGAGGCAGAATCTAGTCCACGCTGGAGTCCAAAGGCCCGGATGGAACCTGGGCCCAGCTGCACCCCTGAGGAGGAAGGAGAGGGAGCCCCTGTGCTCTCACCTGGTTTTTGCTGCGGCCACACACGCACCACCTGTAGGTTTTCCCGGCCACCAGCTCCACTTTGATGGGTGATTTCTGGGCCACTACGGCCTGGGCCGGGGTTTTGGGGAACCATCGGGCCTATGGCCAGGAAGGGAGTGGGGCTCAGGGTCAGCCTGTGTCCTGCCCAGGCTCCCACGTATCCCTGTGCTGCTCAGCGAAGACATTCCCCCCCCACCCCCCAGGGAGCTTCGGCTTCAGAAAGAAGGGGTGGAGGCCACGCAAGCAGCGGGGTGCAGAGTCCAGCTGTCCCTCCCTGAGCCCAGGTCCACAAGGCCCTGGGAGGTGCAGCACACCGGGGCCTGCATTAGCAGAATGGAAGGAAGCCAGGACCTCCACCCAGGGCCCGTCCACCCCCTGCCCTAGGCCAGCACTGAGAGAGGGCGGTGCCTCCTTGGTTCCGTTTTTTGAGGTCTTTGGAACTGGGAGACGTGTGCGAGGAGCAGAGACGCTGGAGCAACTCACCAACCAAGAGGTGATGTCCCGCTTCTGGTTGAGCTTCTGCAACACACGCAGCCAGACATGGTCTGGAAACGGAAAAACTGACTCAGTGGAGAGAGGAGGACGCCTGAAGGCCATCACGGAGGGATCAGGTGACAGACTGATGGGTTGTGGAACAAGCCAGAGGGTAAGAGGAGGGGTCACAAAGGACCCTTGCTGGGCAGGTCCTGGCACGCCGGAAGCGCTAGGCTCGGGAAAAGGCTGCAAAGGAAGCGCTAGGCGGAGCAAGATGTAAGCACAAGAGCCTCGGACACTGGGACGCGGGCGGACGCGGGGCGGGGCTTGGGAAGGGCTTAGCTGGGCCGGATAGGAGGGGTGGAGAGCGGGCGGGGCCAGAAGGCGGAGCTAGAGCTAGGCAGAGGAGGAGCTATGTGCCTCGGGGGCGGAGCCTGGGGCGGAGCCAGAGGCTGGGCGGGGCCGTAGGATCTCCCTCCCCGCGCTTGCGGTAGCTGCTCGCAACAACCGGTTCGCTGGCCGCGTGCGCTACGTCCTCTACTCGCTGGGCCCGGGCCTGGGCCCGGGTTTGGGGCGGGCCGAAAGATACTGCACGGCTCCACAAGGTGAACCAGAACCCCCCCGGAAGCCCCAGCAGGTACCCACCCCCAGCCCAGATTTGTCCTGGTTACGCAGCGGGTGTCTCCGGGAACGAATAGGCAGGGCCTATCTGAGGACGCTGCCGCCCCTCGCTGGGCCAAAGGCCGTGCCTCGAAAGCGCAGGATGGGGCTGATGGGGAGGCTCATCGCTCAACCAGTTTAACAACAATCGTACTCTCTAGGAGGCTGAAGCAGGAGGATCGTTAGTTCTAGCCCACCCTTTACAATTTTGCAAAATCCTTCGTAAATTAAAGAGCAACAGAACAGTCTGGGGACACCGCTCATTACGAAGGCCCTATCATCCATTGTCTCCAGTAGAGGTAGCGGCAGTAGTTCCTCCAGGATGTCCTGGAGTTCCTAGAGGCTCCTGTGTCCGCGTCTCCTTGTGCAGCGGGCATCAGCCGGTTCACAGGCGGTGGACTGCTCTTCTCAGAGCAGAAGGGTCACAGACCACACCCCTCCTTCCCTTGGCAGGCCGCCTCCCTTTCCCTTTAGTAAAGCCAGACAAAGCAGGGTCTCTCTTTGGAATTATTTTTTTTTTGTAAAAGTCTTTTATTAAAAGAACAAGTGCTGTTTACGAACTGCCCTTCGTACAAATAACATCCGTTATACAAAGATACAAGATCCAGGTTATGCACAATTCTGGGCTTGGAGGTTTGGGTGGGGACATTGCCTTTTGGGCTGAAGATATAAAGGAGGCTTTAAAAAGAACAAGAAAGGGGCCCCTGGGCTTGCAAACTGAGGCTTCCCCTCCCTACCCCCCAGGAAGAGTCTGCTAAACAGGCTGGGACCAAAGGGGAGGCCAGGTCTGCGGTCCCACTACCCCACTACCACTCTGGGCTGGAAGATGGGCAGTGGACAACTATGGGTACTACACCAGCTCCAGAGCCAGGTAAAGCCGCCTGGTCAGAGCAGACGGGTTTTCAGGTGGTTGGGAGTAGGTAGGGCTGCCTGGCCCCATCTTCCTCCAACTTCAGTAGAAAGCCCACCCTTCTCCCAGGATAAAGGGGGAACAAGCTGCCACCCCTCACTCTGGCCCATTACATATCAGGAAGACGCTGCTAGCTCACAGGGGAGCCTGGGTCTTGGCAAACCTGCCCAGCATTTCCAGTCTAGGACAGGGACTTATGAAGGTCATTCTTCAGAGCTGACCCCAGCTTATACACCTGTCTGGTTAATCTGTGCTCTTTTAAAACCGGGGTGACCACTTCCCTAGGTGTCAGTAAAGATCAGGGGTTCCCTCACCAAGCTTATTGTCAGGGACTCCATGAAGGAGCAGGAGGCCCTAGGGCCTAAAACCCACAAATAGGACAAATTCTAAAGGCACCCCTTGAAGTGTCATTTTCTGTGAAGAGGACCTGTCAGCTCAGAACTAAGACAAAACAGACTCCAACCTAGGCACAACCCACGTGTCTCTCTCTCTCTCTCTCTCTCACACACACACACACACACACACACACACACACACGTGCACGAGGACAGCCTGCAGGAGAGCTGAAGACCAGGTGGCCAGATCCTGGCTCAGCAGGGGCCTCTACCCATCTGCGCTTACAGCTGTCACCAGGGAAGCCAAGGCCAGCTACCATGCCCCACCCCCAGGTAGCACCCCTGGGCCAGCAGGGACCTGGCTCCCACACCCACTCACATCTCCCTGCTGGGGGGGGGGGGCGCACAAAGCTCTAGCCAAGCATTTGCAGCCGCCACTTCCGCTCTGCTCTGTAAACCACATCCTTCCCCTCCCCCAGTCAGCACCACAAATCTGCACCCCACCCTACCCCACCTCCAGCCAAGTTCTGTCAGAAGCTGGGCTGGGGCTGGGAGAGAGTAAAGGCCTTACAGCCACTTGCATCTGTGTCCTGTCCCTCCCAAGGGTCTCAGCTTTTCTAGTGGGCTCCTAGCTGGCCTGTGTCCCATGTCCACAAGCCTGGCCTCCCTTCCTGTGTGTGGGGGGGTACACAAAGGACTTGGTAAACTTTGGGGACTGAGGCGGAGATGGAGGTAACTGGGGTTGGGATGGGTGGGACGTGCTAGGGGGGTCTTGATTCCAGTGCACTAAAGCATTCCCGCCATAGCCTGGGCACCCCATCCCTTTTACCAGGATAAGGGACAAAGTGGCCTCATCCATAGGTAAGGGCAGGGTGGAAAGGAGCAACTCTTCTGAGAACCTCTGAAGGTCATTTTCTTTTATGGTGGCTTGGGGTCAGGGAGTTGAAGAGCAGAATGGACTAAGATGGATAAATGCTTGGTTCTAATATCTAACTGATATTTCGCATTTAATTTAAAAAATGAGTATTTCGAGGTCATCACAACTGGCCCTTCCCCCCCGGCCCAAGCCCTTGCAAGTGCCTAAGAAATCGCCTCGGAAGGATTCCCACCCACCCTGTCCGTTAGCGCCCTAACATCTTACAAAGTCTTATCAACAGGAATATTAATATTTTCCGTATCAGAAAAAAAAAGTTGAGCAGCACAGGCAAAAATATATCTGCACTACATTTCTGTTGTTGCCAAAAATATACACATCTTCTTTTTCTTTATTAAAAAACAAAACAAAACAAAAAAACCNAAAAAAAAAAAAAAATTCCAACAAAACCCCAAGCAGAAACACACAGTTATGCACACATGCAAGCTGGACGGACGAGACAGAGGGACGGACTGGCGGGGCATCCACCCCAGTGCAACTGAACAGCTCCCCACCGGACCCCACCTGCCTGCCGGAGGCCCTGGCAGAAGGGGCACCCCGAAGAGCACTGCCTGGTGCACCCAGACACAGCCAGGGGGTGAGGGGACACCTGCTAGGTCAGTTTAGTGGCTTCATGATCGGCATGAGTGGAAGGCAGGCTGGCCAATTCTGGAAGCAGGACTTTTGCTAAAAGAAGTGGCACTTGACCTTGTTGTCCCCTCCCCCAAGCCCAAGGGCCCCCCTCATCCAAGGAAGGGGGCAGACAGGGTGCAAGGGAGGGAAAGCAGGCTGTCACGGATTCCAAACCCTGTGCTCCGGTACCAGGGTGCACTTCTGGGTTTCCCTGTCCTCTATGCTCAGAAAGAGCCGAGTGCGAGGTGGGGAGGGCACACACAAAGCCGGATCCCTGCCCTCAGCCGCCAGGTCCAGAGAAGGAAGACCGAGGAAGACGCCACACACCCACACATGCACACTCATGCACTCACGCCTCTCCCTAGCCTCAGCACACCTCAAGCCAATAGTGCAAACAAGGAGGGGGTGCCGAGGGCAGCCAGCGCTCCCCGCCCATCGTGGGGCCCCCGGGTGCTGGAGGCCTGGGCTGACACTGATGTTGTCCTGCCCTTCCTCAGCCCCCATGTCTGTGGGCTTTTACAAGCTCAGCTTATGACCCTGGGTGGGGAAAGGGACAGTGAGAAACAGTCAAAGGGACCCTTTTGCCACCTGCCCGGGTGTGGAAGAAACCAAATGGGGGGCCCCTTCTTCCCCAGATTTCCACATGGGGCCAGGCCCAAGGCCGCCCCTTCCCTTCTCCCGAGTTCAAGTGCTGATCTGTTTTACATGGTGGGTCCAACCCCCTCCCATGCGTGCTGTTCTGTAGGTGCCCCAAGCTCCCCCCTGCGAAGCCTCTCCCTGTGGCAGGGCAGCGCAGGTGCCAGGCACCCTCCCAGCCCTGGTCTGCGGCACCGCACTTCCCTAGTGCCCAGGGCCTCTGCATGGGCTCTGTGCCAGGCTTGCCAGTGTCTGGGCCCTGCTGCCTGCTCCAGGCGCAGAGCCCTCCAGCCAGGACGTGTCCCCTCCACGCAGGGCTCAGGAAGGGCAGGTGGGCTTAGCCTTTCTCCTGGTTGGCTGAGGCTCCTTTGTCAGCAGTCTGTAAAGACAGGAAGGGAGGCTGGGGCCTTGGGAGCTTCCTGGGTGCCGAAGGGAAGGAGGCTGGTACCCCTGGTGTGGCTCAAGGGAGGCACACCAGGCCCTGNGGGGGGGGGGGGTTAAGATGCAAGCCATGGCAGCCTAGGGCAGTGTCCAGTGCCAGGCTTTGTGGCCCTGTCCTTCTGGGCCCCAGATAGCCATCTCTTCCTAACTGGTCACCCTCGAGGAAGACTTGTTCGTTTTCTTGCTTGATGCTGCTTTTGTTTCTTGAAATGGGTCTCCCTAAATAGTCCAAGCTGGCCTTTAACTCACTATGTAGCCCAGACTGGCTTCCTATTTGTAGCACTCCTCCTGCCTCAGCCTCCCAGTGCTGGGATTCAGGTGTGCACTGCCACATTTGGTGGAAGGCTATTTTCTAGTTGGTCCTTTTCCCACCAGCCCTGCACAGTGCCTCCTTTCTGGTTCTGCACTGGGCATCCCGACCATCCATCCCTGCACCTCCCGCTGCAGGCAGCTAGAAACGCCCTGGAGCCCCTACTCACCCCTCCTTTGGGGCCGCTGCCGCTGTCTGTCCCCGACAGGCTCAGGAAGGGGTTGGTCTGGGCAGTGAGCACTGGGGGTCCCCCTGCTGCTGCCACGGCTGCCGCTGCCGCTGCCGCAGCCATGAGACTCGTGTTGCTGCCCAGTGAGGGGGCCACCAGGGCTCCGGTGGGCAGCAGGGCTGGCGCAGATGCAGCCGAGAGCAGTGGGGTAGAGCTTCCAGCCAGCAGGCCAGCCATGGGCAGCTGAGAGCCCCCAGCCATCTGCAGCCTCTGCAGCTCCCGCTTCTGCTGCACCTGCTGGATCATCTGGTAGACCACGGTCTGGTGCTCCTGCAAGAGACCAACTGCTCCTTACAGGCCCTCCCTGCACTGCCAGCCTGCCCTGCCCACCACCCTGGAGTCACAAGTCACACAGAAGGGACAGGCATCAGGGTTCTGTCTCTCAAATCCCACTTTAGGACTTAGTTTCCCCATCTGGACAAGAAAAACAAACACAGTGCCATGCGCCTGTGATCCCACGAGCCAGAGGCTGAGGCATGAGACGGATGTCCAGGTCAGCCTTGGCGACACAGCAAGTTCAAGGGCAACCTAAACTACACATCAAGACCCTAGCCCAAAGAACCACAAGAGCCAGGCCTGGTGGTGCACACCTGTAATCCCAGCACTCAGGAGGCTGAGACAGACTGTGTGAATTCAATGCCAGCCTAAACTGCCTAGCAAAATCCTGTCTCAAAAAAGGCAGGAATAAATAAAAATAAAACAAAAAACACACCCCACACCCCACACCCCCGAAAGAAAAGAAGACGACTGCCCAGCCTGCATCTGTCAGCTGCAGACTGCTGGCCATGCGGAGCTGGACCATCCTCGGCCACGAAACAGTCTCCTGTGGCTGTAACAACTACAAATGCTCCAAAGGTGATACACTGCAAGTTGAAAAACGTTCATTTTTTTTCTTCTTTTTTGAGGCGGAGCAATCCTCCCACCTCAGCATGCAGTGCTGGGGCTGCAGGTGTGGGCCACCATGCCCAGACTCTGTCAAAGGCTCAGTGAGCCTGGGGGCGGGGCCAGCTTGAACTCCGGGTGCCGTGCTTAGTAATCTTAAACTACTTTTTGGTCTTTTTTAGCTTTTTTTTAAAATTTTATTTGTGTGTGTGTGTGTGTGTGTGTGTGTGTGTGTGTGGCCAGCTC
>NDGN011537228.1:0-27194 GCA_002564285.1 Tympanoctomys barrerae | reverse complement strand
AGAGAGAGAGAGACAGACAGACAGACAGACAGACAGACAGACAGACAGAGAGAGACAGAGAGACAGAGAGAGATCCAGAAATGCTCAGTTTCTAGAATCACATTTTAGATTTAAGTGTTAGGTCCTGACAACATGGTGGCATTAGAGTCGCGTTCCTTAAATGATTAACATTTAAGTTAATCACCTTAACTTTCAAAGGCCACCACTACCAGGCAGTACTGACCAATGGACACGACTCAGGAATTATCATGCTACTACCCTGGCTGCCATGGGCCACATAAGGCCTGGCTTGAGTGTCCAAGTTTGTGGCTGTAGCCCAAGCCATTCTCTGGCATAGCCTCAATTACTGACTGCAGTGTGGAGTGCTCATGAACTACAGCGTCACAGACTCCAGGACCCTACTTACCACCCAGAAGGGTGAACAGTTGTATTGTTAGAAAGAGGTTGAAAACAAAACGCAGCTGGCTTTATAGGCGATCCAATCCCTCTGGCTTTATGTCAAAATCTTTGTGGTCCCCAAGAGTCATAATGAGAGAGGAATGTGTGACCGCATTTGTCATACCTGGCCTGCTTGCGTAGTGCAAGTCCAGAACAGCCGTGGACTTCATTGACTGCTCGACAAGCCATGTAAGTAAACACTCTTGCAATTGCTCCGAAAACATGCCCAGTCTTACTCATTCCTGTTTCATACTTGTGAATGCCGGAGCATTGTTAATGCTCCTGATCAAAGTTTTAGTAATTTCACAGGCACGCCATTTGCATAGCCATTTCCTGATCCGCCCTCTCTCTCTGCCCTGGAGGTCTTCATTTCTCAGAAACACTTAAAAATACAGATTATTTCATTTCTCCCCTCCCCCAGCCTGCATGCGGAAAAGGACTCGCTAGCTCATTCTTATTGCTAATTGGGTCGGGGGCATGTGATTCCGTGTGTTCCTGGATTAAAGGCAAACAAACCTCTTTTGTAAGCAGGTTTTAGTAGCAGAGAGGGGCAGACTTCTACCCTTGTTTTTCCTTGCGTCTTGAAGAGAGAGAACTGTAGGTGATTAAACACTATGGGTAGCATTCCAGAATCACAGAGAGGATCTCAGGTGACAGACCGGTGCCCAGAAGCCCAGAAAGATGCTTGTAAGGGCGGGCACACTGGCCGAACAGACAGAGATCACAGTGCTTTGCCCACCACTTGAGGAACAGCAAGACCCTGCAGTGCGAGGAGGGAGCTGGGCTTTCAGAAGATAGATTCTAAGCGACTCTGGCAATAGGGAAGAGATTGGAACCCATCCCCAACTTTGAAACTCTCCCCTCTCCCGTGCTCCGCCGTGGCCACCACTAGGGTTTCCTCCAGCAGAAACCGTTCTGGGTAGAGGATTCCCTTCAGCACACTGCAACTGTTTGGGAGAAGTGTATGGATCTTTGGGGTAATAGGGTGCAGGCACCAGGTTGGGGACAAGACTGTGGTCTCAGTTCCTGAGTGTCACAAGCCTGTGGCAAGACTCCTCTGCCTTAGGATGCCACATGCTCTGGCAGGAGACAACAGGGCAGTAGGATACCTGACGGGGGCTTTTACGGGCACAAGGGCAGTGTATGTAGGGCTCACGCTGTGGGCAAAGCCCCCGCTTTCCACCCTCCCACCTTGCCCCGAGCTTCAGGGTCTTGTTTTGAAGTCAGAAAACCAGCAGGATCAAAAGTGATGTTTAAAAATCGCCACAATGGCTCAGAGCTGCACTTCTACATGTTTACCCGGTGACTCCTCGGCCCTACTGTCCATCTCTCCAGATGTCACTCACCCGGGGGTCCCGCCAAGGCCTCGGCCCTGGCCCTGGCCCAGGCTTCCCTACAACACCGCTAGACAAAATCATTCACCAGTTTCTACAGCTAGAAGACCTATGCTAAATCAGTGTGCCACACTATCAATACAGATTTAGTCTTGCTTAGTATGTTACTATATAATAAAAATAGAACATTAATTTAATATAATTATCTAATTTTTGGTTTATGAATGTTTAAGGATCCACTCTGGAAATGCCTTTGGAGACTTTTAATTTTGTACAATTTCTAAAGATGATGGGCTAAGACCTTAACACAGAGAATTAATTTTTGTCTCTTTCTTTTTTTCAGTTTGTTGCAATCAATAAACCTGCTCATTGCAGTCCATGATTGATATGTTCTGTGGTATTCTATTGAACATGACAGCACAGAACTGAAAGCTACATTTTTCTATTGAATAGCCTCGCAAGGGGCAGTAAATATCAGAATGGCTTTTAAACTCATATATAAACAGAACATTCTTGTTCAGCGATTTCTCCAGGTTTGGAAATGAGCTCTTCCATTTTCAACATTGAGGATAATTGATTTGCTACATCTCCAAAGAGCAGTCCACATTTGGAAACAAGTACAAGATAGTCGGGGGGCTTGTGCGTGTGTGGGTGCACACAGAGATATTTAACTTACCACAGAACTGGAAGAATATATTATGAGCGACATCTTGGGGTTTAAAACATGAACACATAAGAAAAAGTAAAAGGTCATCAAGCAAATACAGACTCCTAATTTCTTTTTAAAAGATCCCAAAGTAATGTGTGCTGAATAGATATTCTTCATTTTCCTTCTGCTTTTTCACCTTTGAGAAAGAATAATCTAGAAGTAGGGTCACGCCTGCCTGGAGAGGAAGAGGACGACGTCCCAGTGGTCTGGGGCCTGACCCATTTTCCTTTGTTGGGATGAAGCCCCCTCACCTCCCCTGCTCACCAGGGACTAGTCCTGCCTTTGAGGACGCCAGCGCTTCCCTGGGCTTCCAGCTCCAGCTGTCCTTGCGGTACAGGGGCCACGGTTACAACGCCACCCAGAGGACCCACAGACTCAGAGGTGGGTGTGCACTGGGGCGGAGAGGCTAGGTGCAAAGGAAGAGAAAGGACCCTGCCCGGGCTGCGAGTAGCGAGGCAGCCACGAGGTGCTGCACACGGCGATAGATGGCCTGTGGACACACGACTGCACCCACAGGGCTGGCTGTAGCGCTCAGCCGATGGGCTCTGGAGTTTGGCACAGGGCAGGGGAACAGCAAACAGCTATTACCGAAACCCGAAACCCATGTAAATCTCTCCATGACGCAGGAGTTAAAACTCAGCTGCCTTCTTCCCTTTAAGATAAACACTCCTCTCACTCCTTAGAGTTGCTGTGTCTCATAGAGTCACCACGAGCCACTGGTGTCCACAGAGCACCCACAATACATCAAATCCCAACTGAGGTGAGCGATAAGTGCAAAATAGACACCAGTTTCCGAGACAGTTCAAAGAAAGTAAAATATCTCATTATTAACATTTTATATCGATTACATATTGAAATGATAATATTTTGGATATAATGGATTAAATAAAATATATTACTAAAATTAACTCCACATGTTCTTTTTGCCTCTTCTAGTGTGGCTATTAGACTACTTCAGATTACATATGGCTTGCATTATCGTTCTCGTGGGCGACGCTGACTTAGTCAACAATTCAACCATCTGATTATAGATATGTCCTTGAAAATATGCGTGACAGGGCAACGTAGCATCTGATGCGAGAGTAATCAGTAAGTCATGATTCAAAGCTCCAGTGCAATTTTGAATTTTATTTCCTATTTATGGAGGATAGTCATATAGAGATGTTAGCATCTAAAAATTTTGCCAAAGCTGAGGTAACATTCAAATCTAGTAGTCATTCTCTCAAAGCTACTAAATAGCTCTGATGAGGATGTCATTTTATGAACTTCCTTAACTAAGATGTCAAAACAAATGCCAAGCGGGCCAGGAGAGAAGCAGAGAAAATGAAAGACAGACTCTGACAGACAGACAGAGAACATAAAGATAGAGGGGACCAATTATTTATCTCATGATTGACTCAGTTCTGATGCCACCACAAGTTGTATAATGTATATAGTGTATTTTCTAAGTGACTCTTCACTGAAGGAAAATGGAACTTTAGCCTGGGCGATTCGGGTTAGTGGGAAGTAGAAACTTGGTAACCACAAAGTGTTGAGTGAGTTCACAGTCTGACTGTTTGCCTCCTGCAGGTTTTATTTGAAAGCAAGTAGACAGGTAAGATACACTTAGACTTGAAGTCGAGGGCACAACCTACTCAGCTTGGCCAACCCACCTCTATGTCCCACAGCTTCGTGCAACAGAAAGGTGTTCGGACCTTCCCAGAACAGCTCAACGAATGGCAGGGCTTCGACTCTGGGCCAGGAGAGCAGACACGTTATCTTCCCCAATCATTCTGGGCACCGCAGACACCACAAGACATCACTCGGAGAAGGTGGCTGCCCAGCACCCAGCTGGCCAAAGGCCTGCCTGCCCAAGTCACGGGCACGAGAGCTGAATCAGAGCCGCCCCTCCCCCCTTGGATTCCTGGGCAGCGGCGACACAGAGCCATAACTAGGAACTGACAGCAGCCTCCAAGTGCAACATGCCAATCAGACGGCAGCACAGCCCCTGGGCTCCTCTGCGGAACCTCCCACTCCTCACTGCCTTAAAAATGGTTCCGATAGTAAAAATACCAGAACAGCCATGAAGGCAGAGGAAATAAGCCCAAGAAGTGTTTTCTTTTCTTAGAAGGCCAGTGTTGCGGCAGCATAAGAATCAAATCTCAGTAATATCAACATAATATGCAATGAATTCTACATATTCTACTGTATAATACTTGTCGGGATTTTTTTTTTTTTTTTTTAATAAAATCAGCTGGCAGGTTCTACCCACGGCCAGTGAAGCAGCCCGCACACCTCCGGTATGTTTCTGATATCTAACTATAGAAGTATTTGTCTTCATCTCCCAAACTCTTTTACAGCACGTGGTATGCATATTTCAGCATCCAACATTATGAACTCATGACCAACTGTCAGTTGATGGCTATCTGCCACATGGGGTCTCCACAAAAGGCATCCTTATTTGGGCAAAAGCTCTTGTCTGCACCAGTCCGTCTATATTTTCCCTTAGAAGAACTTTATTTGGATTATTATTCGCTGTTAGTGGAAACTCAGAGGCTGCCTGTGTAGCAACTGAAAGGCGGAGAAATAAATCCTTAGCTAGTTAAAACACTTAGCTGATAAAAAACCATTGGTAGCTTTGTTAGCTGTAAGCAAACTCTCCATCGCCCTCTCGTGGTAAATCTGTACGATGCTGTGGGAGAACCACACAAACGCAGAAATTGGAGTTTAACCAAACACAGGTTTCATCCTGGGTAGAAAGAGCCACAAATCACACCTTTACGCTGCTTTCTGAGCTTTAGAATTTACATTTAACTGCGTCATATGTGGTGAGGGGGACAGGGGTGAGGGGGTGGGGCTTGAAATATGGAAATTAGAACTTTGTCTTTCAGAGTACAATGTCTTCACTATATTTACAGTCATAGTGGTTATATATGTGGCAAATTGATTTTTATGAGATTTAGAACTGTTAAAGATTCGTGCCCACATTTTTAAAGTTCCTTCATAAAAATAGGCTGATGTTCCAACTGGTTTGGAATTATAGGGACCAAGGAAAGAAGTCTGACTAATTCCCTAATATGGAAGAAAACAAATTTATTTATTTTTTTAAATGAGGAACAGTATATTTGTTTCTGATGATAGACAGCACACAGGAGTTAAGATTTATAAAAACCAAGTGGAGGCATAGATTTTCTTTCTCTACTTTCTAAAAATAAAATTTTATAAACTTCTGAACTCCAGGTTTAATAATCAGCTGCCCAATTTAGTACTTATTTTTACTTTTTAAAACGACACTTAAAATGTCCGCTGTACGCCTTTTGACAATTTCCTGCCTAGCAGGCCCATCCCCAAAACGCAAACAAACTTGGTGTTAAAACAAACTGAGCAACTTAAGAAGCAGCTGGGGAGAAGTTGCGGCGAAGTACACAAGAACATAAACTATTTTTCATCTTATTACAGCACCGGAAAATGTACCCTTCTTTCTTTTCTAGGTCTCCTCTTTAAATAAAAGGCAGGCTTCTGCCCAGCATGAACAAAACCTCCACTATGATTTGAGAAGCAGATTCATCCTGACACGGCTTTGCCAGTCACACGTGGAAGTCTAGTTTTGCAACAACAGTTGTTTGGTTGGTCTTTGACTTAGCGATGTTCTTGAAGTGATTGTGCTAGAAAATTAAACAGCTGGGAGTTCTTTAGCAAAACATGACAAGTCTTGCTCTTCTTTGTACTATTGTGTAAGCTGAAATACCCTTTCTTTCATGTCTTTTTATTCCAAAATGAATTCCCTAGTTAGCCTTGTTCAGCTTTTTAAAAAATAATAAAGAGGGTGGTGTTTGCTGACCTCTGAAATGCACCGGCATTTACACAAGGTACGCCCTCAAAAGGCTTTTGTGTTATTTCTTATTATGGAATGTAAAATGATATTCTGCCCTAATATAATGCCAGTCCTGGGTAGAATAAAGGCATTTGCATTTCTGAGGACTGAGGTGGCTTGTGCCTATTTTTCAGATGGGAAGACTGAAATACTGCTAAGTGGTAAGGAGGCCAGAACCAAGAGACTAAGAGAGGCTGGAATTAAATTTAGAATTGACTCCTAGCCCAGGACTCTTGCCACGTGAGCGCCCTGAGTTTTTGGAATGAACAGAAGACCAATTTTAAAACATTCTTCTGACATTATTCACCACAGTCTCGGTCTCAGGGAAGGGGTTGGGGGGGTGCCCGGGAACATGACGCAAAGCTGCTAGGTGACTGGCTCTTGCGACATTGCTAATAATGTGAACTACCTGACCCACGCTGTAGGATACTCTAAGAATATTCCGAGGCTTAGTGGTTCGCCTGTGGCTTAGAAAGTCAGAATCCAGACCCAAGGCCTCTTGGATGGGGCTTTCTGAACCGCAGTGCCGGGGTCCAGGCGCTGCTGGAAGCCTTAAGCGAGACCGCATTAGAAGTCGCTGAATCCAACACACGGTGACAGTCGGCTCCTTCATTTGAGCGATTTACAGACTGACGGACTGCGCAGCTGGCAGAGAACCTGGGCACTATCTAGTCCCACAGTCACTCGGCCATTGGCCGGAGCAGAGCCCCACGCCCACGCCTGGGCACGCAGCACTGTCACCCCAAGACCACCATACACAAGCGCGCTTTCCAGGGAGCTGCAATCAATAAAGTCAAATGCGAGCTGGCAGGGACATTCCCGCTGGGTCCCAATGCCAAGACACACACCCTGGAAGGCTCCCTTGCAGCGCGGGCCCTGGCAGGTCCTCTGGCCCTGCTCTTCATGCTCTCAGCTGTTTGCCCAGCCCCAAGTGGGAGGGGCGACGAGGAAAACACTCGCGTGCGAGGCATCGGGACAGCGCGGGAGCGCTTGGCATCTCTGCTGACCACCTGCTCGCTTTTGTTAGGCTGGGCTGGAAAAAATAAGGGAGACTTTCTGGGACAAGCATGGGCTTGGGGGTGGGGTTGGGAGCCCCGGGGGCAATGGGAAGTGGACTGTAGCGTGTGTGGATGTAAATCTCCTTGGCTATTTCTACTGTCATAACCAATGGCGTGGAAGTCCCATGCCATCAGTAGCTTCTAATCTGGATACTTTTGATCCTCAGCGTCCTCTGACAATGATACCATTCCGTCCTTACCTACCTGGACTCCTGCTTGTTCTAGACGGAGTGGACATCACATCCTCTAGAAAGCGTCCTTACTCTCCCATCTGCAAAGAGCCTTTGGTCTTAGCTTCTGTGTCCAGCAGGCTTCTCCCCTAGCACCTCTCTCTCTGTAGGGGAAGAGCACCTATCTTTCTACCTCAGCACTCTAAGGAAATTACACCTGCCTTGGTCAGTACAGCGTCATCACAGTACAGGTCCAGTACATGGTTATGAACAAATGACTGCACCAGGCTTTGAAACCAACGTCTGGTATTTCAGCAGAGGATAGGAAATGCTGTATTTGTTAGACTGCACTGACTGCTGACCCTACTGGAGCAACAGAACCTCTGAAGAGGGCAAGGCAGGTAGAGTTATGTCTGGTGTCTCTCCTTACCCACAGAGCACCTTCTCTCGGTCGTGATTGTAATTAATAAGGGAAACATATGTACAACCAAGTATCAATTTGTACCGTGTAACTCCGAGATCCACCAACTGTCAATGACTTAAATACTTACTCAAAAGCTGTTTTCTCTGTGGACACACAGTCTGGCTTGTTTTGCCAGGACCCTCAAGCCCAAAGGGACACTGGCTGTTCTAGAAGCCCTGTGTCGGGACGGTCAGCTAGGCCGAAGAGGAAAGAAGTTCTCTGGGGTGGGGGAGCATACTGCCTGACGGAGATTATTGTTTTAAAGACTCTCAGCTCTGCAGCACTGCCTTAAGCGTGCACGCAAGGGGGATCTGTAATGCAAAGATGAAATTTAAATTCCAAAGAAGATTTTTAACAAAGATCAATAAAATAGGAGATTGATCTGCAGTTAAAGTTCCCAGTAATGGGATAGTCTAGAAATTTCATAAATAATGCTTTTATCTTGATTGCAAAATAATCTCCTGCCACAAAAACAAGGCGAATCAAGGTAGGAAATTGTTTGGTGGGAATTAAAATGTCACACTTTACACGGAATAAAGCACTGCAATCACCAGGGAAACACACATTGCAAATGTGTTAACACAAAATTACATACATCACTTAATTATATAAGCGCGCAGCTCCTGAGTAACCTATTAGCTAAACATGTCGAGCTGAAGTTGAATATACACACGCAATATTTTTAGCACAGAGGGGATGTAACTATGTCAGCCCTGGCCCCATAAAGCCTGAGATGGCAAGTGCTATTAAACTGAGATGCAATCAGGTTGAAAAGGAAACATTAACAAACAGCAGACAATTGAGAAGAAAATACAGTGAGCTTGTGTTCTGCTACATGCGCTTCCAAGCCTTATATAACTCTTCATTGTCTCCTTCATCTGGCTCGCAGCCCAGGTTTGTTCTGTGCTATACTAATTTTATAATAATAAACTGCCTCACCATTTTTATGAAATCACACACAATGAGAGTCGCGGCTGCATCTGCCTGTCTCTGCCAGCGACTGTCACCATCCTGACAGCCGCATGCGGAGCCATGCCCTTGGCTTAAAATGGCCCCTGGAATTTACCTCTGAAAAAATCGATAACGTCGCCTTTTCTTTCCTGCCCAGGGCACTGGGGAAGCTGGTGAAACTGGTGCTGGCTACCCAGATTACACAAGGAGGGAGTGAGGGCACAGGCTTTGAGGGAAGATGGCTCTGAATTCATTTTGCAGATCAGGCAATGATATATCAGGCAAGTCATCACCTCTTGGAGGCTGAATTTACCAGTTCTTCAAAAGAGGATGACAAATCTATCTCGAGAGATTATGAAATACAAAATACACACGCAAGCTCATGTTAGACTATTCCATACCACACTACTCTTAGAGGACACTAAGATTGGTAATGTCATTATTATCGCTGTTATATGTACAAACCCATGGAAGTGATGTGTTACTTGAAGCACTGCGACAAGTCAGTAGTCGCCTTGTGAGAGTCATTGACACTTGGGAAACTGAGTCCTCGGCACAGGAGTAAGCTCCTTGCAGAGCCCAGGAAGAAAGAAAAAGTGCCGGGAAACTACCGGATCATTTGATGTCAGCATTTGGTGGGGCTTCCTGGAAGGGGCGACGCAGTCTAAGCTTGCGGGTTTCCAAGATGAGGCAGTCACTGTCAGCAATGACAGATGCCATGTTTGGCGCAACTTTAAACCGCAAGCCACGAAGTAGGAAAGGTAGTAAATACACAGGGAAGTGTGGCCTAAGGAAGACAGTGATTGAGTCTGAGACAGGGTGGGGAGGGGGCTGGCCAAGACTTAACATTCTCTAGATAAATCACTGACTGTTTCTCATTTAACACTCAGGCCTCCAAATTCACCCAAATCCCCTATATCAGCACCCACGTACACAAGGTTGTAAGCATCGTAGGAATCTGACAAATACACAACAAATTGGGCCTGAACATGGAAGGTCTACAAGAAGAATAATCTCTTGGCTATAGAAGTCCAGTACAGACAGACCTCTCTGGAAGGAAAGTTGAACGTCAATTAAGAGTTCAAGGTTATTTTTTCTAGGATTGCTCACCAGAAGATTCCTGTGAATGAAATAACATTTTCGACAAGTCCCTATGTGGGAAAAGAGAGGAGCAAATTCAACTTCTGCTGAAGTTAGAGCAGGACAGATCATTTAGGAGAAAAGAAATCACTTAAGAAGAAGAAGAATTTAAGGTCCTTCTTTCTACTGTGCAAACCAGGTCTTGATTTTGCTTCTAAGGGCCAACAGTCATTGATTCACTATGAATTGATGGCCATTATATGTCTTCACGCTAGTCCAGTAGTGACAAAATCCACTGCACAGTTTCTGATGTTAGAAACCTTGATATTTTCATTAATTCACGTACACGGCACGCTCACCCAGGGACAGCTCCTCCACCTGCAGCCATGGGGCTTCACAAGCTGCTCAAGCAACTTACGAGCGACAGTTCATAGAACAAACCTGCCTAGGGACACAACTGGCTCAGAGAACAGTTGATGCATCATCAATTGAAAATCATGAGATTTTCACACTAAAATCGGGATGTCTGGCCTTTTATTCAAGGTTGCGGGACCTGACAATACTGAACTCAGATTCTCACAACACAACAAAAGACGAGTTGAAAAGCAGCTGCTTTAGATGGGACAGAGGTGGCTCTTGATTCTGGGTTCTTGTTGGGAACCTGCTCCCCTCCCTCTAGACTGCCCGCTGCTATCTCAGGACACCTGAACTTGGGAACTCTGTCCTGGGAATTCTCTTCAGCCCTCTACGTTCCAAGTAAAGCATGGCTGTGAGAGATGCCAGCGGTGTGAATGGTGAATGCAGAGCCGAGGAGCTCTTGGATTAACTCCTGTTCTTTACTGAAGATGTCGGCCAAGTTCAGACGTCTTAGACTGGGATGCCAGAGGCATGAGCATCCTTTTTGTTAAGAGTTTTCCAGATCTCTTTTAGCTACACATTATTTGGATTATATAGGAAGCAATTCTGCTGCATGGCAGAGAAGTGGACCAAGCTACAGGAATGAGCCCTACTCAAATAATATTTTCCCTCTGCAAATGTCAACAGTGGATGAATCCTTCTGTGTGGCCCCATGGATGCTAGACAGGGCTTTCTTTTTTTAAATTTTTTTTCTTTCTTTCCTTCTTTCTTTCTTTCTTTCTTTCTTGCTTTCTTGCTTTCTTGCTTTCTTGCTTTCTTCTCTCTCTTTTCTCCTTCTTTCTTTTCTTTTCTTTCTTTCATGCCACTAGGGATTGAACCCAAGGGCTTCATACTGGAATACATCCTCAGCCTCTTCAGATTTTTCTGTTTAGGGGCCACCAGGTTGATAAGTTGCTCAGGCTGAGGTCAGATTTGTGATCCTTCTGCCTCAGCCTTCCAGACTGCCAAGGTGATAGGCTCATTCCTGGTGGATGAGCTTTGTAGCTGGTATCAGAAACTCGGTCATCTCAGCTGCAACTTGAACTGTATTTGCTCTTCATTCATTTTTAGAACATTTGTGCTCCAAAAATGCTTCTTGATGGTTGCTAGGCAACTATTGTTGAATCCATGCAAGAGGCATTAATCATGTGAACACTTTCAAAAACAGGGAAAAAAATTGCTTAAAATTGAAGATGTTACCATACCTAAAATAAAATATTTCCTTCTTCGGCACATGTCCAGCACAGAGCCACCCCAGCTCCCTGGCTTCTGCATGGGGCAGGGTAAGATGATTCACCTCAAATTAATCACCTACACTTCTCTGTCTTCCACCTTCCTGCCTTGGCCTCCCTCATACATAAGTAGCTTTCTTGTGTAACAAGGCCCCAAGCTCAGGACAACCGGGACTCGCCTTACTACATCTTTTCCGTCTTGCCCGTGGCGTGATTCCCTATCACCCACATTTTCCCTCACATACGTATTTCATATTTGCTGGTCCTTCGGGCAGGACAGCTTGTGGCTTGCCCGTGAATACAACATGCTTCAGAATCCACCAACCTCATCACACTGCGAACATCTCTGTCTCTGACCCAAAGGGAAACAAGAAGAACTTTTCTATTTTCCACATCAAAGACTAAGCTTTCTGCTGATGCCAAATGCTCTGTGCTTCTTACCCATGAATGTACATTTCACTTTATAGTGTGTTTTCTTGCACTTTCTTTTTGACATTCCAATGTCATGATCAGCTACAGAGGCAAAGACTTCTATAAATTAAGCTAAACATCTGAACTAAGCAAAGGTAAAATTTGTCGCAAGGTAATCTCTTCTTTTTGTTGAATGCTATGTGAAGAAACATAAATTTCCATCAGGATGAAGGCCTCAGAGCAAGAGAAGCTAATCTCAGCGTCGATTATCTGGTTCCCATGGACAGCCAGTTTCCTCATCTATGACCCAGAGAAAATGATTCAGGGTTCAGATAGCACCGGACACATGATAAGCAGTCCATGAGCATTAGCCATTATTATTATTATTATTAGTTATTATAGCCTATGTTTGCTTTCTCATTATTTCTTAGCTATATAGTACCATGTTGGTTAATTCCAGAAAGACCGATTTGCAAACACGTGAGCTTACTCTGGGACAGCCAGAAAGAAAGAATTCCATACGCCTGGAGCTGAAAGCAGGCTCAGCAGTCTGAGTGGCAAGAGAATATCATGGCCCTGGAACCCTCTGGGTAGGTCTCTCCAAGGCCTCTCTTTGTGTTTGCTGCTGTCCCCACATGGGACACAAACTTTCCTGCAGAGGAAGCGTGGGCTAGCGGATGCCTCTCGGTTGAGCGTAGCTGTGGAATGCGGTGCAAATCTTGTAGTGTTTTATGTCAGGCACTGTGCTAAGAGCCTTCACTTTGTCTTCATACAATATCCTGTGGAGATGCAGATCGTCACCAACTTAGAATAAAGAAACCAAGACAGAGAAGAGTTAAGCGTCTGCCCTCCCAGAAGAGCACGGATGGTAAAGACCTGAGCGGACACCAGGTTCAGACCATGTGTCTCCAGGGCCCAGCCTCTGGGCTTTGTGTTTCCTGCCTTTACACAGTAGACCACCTTACACCTTAAGGTGAATGGGCACTGAGCTTTAAGCTTTGAGCTCCGAGGGGGCCCGAGGAGAGAGGCGTCAAGCAGAGACAACTGGTCCAAGCCTCACACAGGATGACGCCTGCAGTGCTATAAACCAGCACTTCAGCGCTGACATCACTCCTGCAAACCAAGACAGAAACAATTCTGAGCTCATTCATTCTTCTCCCTGGTCCTGTCATCATCAAAGGAAACTCATTCTATTCCAAGCAAAGGTAAACATCATAGCAGAGCAGAGTTAGGAATTATTTTCGACAAAATTTGTCTGGCCATCAATCTGTCTTATGACCAATTATTTCTCAGGTCACCAAAGAAACATGCAATCTAATGATAAGGATTCAGATTCCTCAGGGAGAGTGAATCAAATTTGTTTGCTGAAAGTTAGAATTGTGCACTCTGACCACAGTCTCTGTTCCCTGGGCCAGCTACACATGAAGGCCCAGTGCTTTCCAAGATGTCCTTGCTACCACAAAGCTGAGGTGCTGGCATGGCGGGGGATGCTCTAAAAGGGTAGGTGGAAGAGCGCTGGGAACACCACAGCCCCTGTGGGGCTGACCTCAGTGAATCTTCATGGAGCCACTTTAGAGGAGCCAGGTCTGTGCTGATGCTGCAGGACGGGAGGAGAAGTCACTCAGGCTGGGGATCATGCAAGGATGACAGGGTTTCTCTTCCAGGAAGCATGCAGAGGGTTTAAGGTAGAGAAGAACAAGTTGCAGAACTAAAATAAGTCCTGTATTTCTAGGCAGTGTAGTATAGAACTGGAGGCAAGGGCTAGCATCTGCGAGACCAGCTCATCCCCATGGTCAGGAACAGACTTATTGCAGGCCTAGAGGAGACAGGTGGACTTGGGAGCTGCTGAGGACTTGGGACCAAACTGGGCTCACTGGGTGGGCAGCACTAGGGGCGATGGGGCAGGCAGAGAGGATACGGCCAGCGACCCCCCTCACTCTTTCCTGTGTGTCAAGACACAGGGCAAAACTAAGCATCAGCCTTACCCCGTGCCTCCTGACCAGGACCCAACTTTTCTTTTGTACACGTCACCCCTGGGGTGGAGGCTTGCAGCTTCTCCTTTCATGCTATGAGCCTGTGTTCAGCAATTTCTGTGGCTAAAATCACCTATTTTAATATATGATTCTTCCTTTATTCATTTTCAGCCAGCAATTTTTAATTAGCCTGCTCGTTATTAGGCACACAAAGCAGGTTATTAACTAGGTGCATCTTTGGGTCTTTAAAAAGAGTGGAAGAAGACATAATCAATCTGCGCGTGATGTTTAGGGATTTAATTGGTATTAGTCAACATATTTATAGCAAATCTCATCAAGCAACATTTTTAAACCCTGACTCAAATGACAATCCCACAAAGCAGAAGGGAAGGGTGGGATTAATATATTAGTCACTGGTAAAATTTGCCAGTCTCTCAACTATGCTAGTTCCAGTAAAACGTTCAAGGGAATAAGTTAAAGCAATGTTTTAAAAGGATAGCTTCTCTCTCTACCGCTTCTGACTTGCAGGATTCCTGTCACTCTGGCATAGTACTTATTTACAGTTATAATTGTTTAATCCAAAGGGTGCTCTACCAGATTTGGCGTGCCTGGAAGGCCAGTGCTCTGTTGTGTCCTTTACTGTCCTTATCTTATTTCCTGCAATAGGGTGACACAGTTATGTAGTCCATGACCAATAAATGTCAGGTGGACACATGAATAAATGAACAGGCTGATGGTCCCCATTGCTCGTATCTCCTAATAATTACGGCAAACCAAGCGGCCAAAAGAGCCATGCGGCTGTCAGTGACATGGAGAGGCCCTTTGGCCACTTGCGTGGCAGCTGTGCCCTGGATAGTTGTCCCATACGGTGCCACTGGAGGTTGAATGCATATCAGCAGGAACCCAAACCCACCTGCAGAAAAGCCACTTGGAATTTAAGCCCAACCTAAGCAAGTGAGAGAAGGTGGTAAATGAGTGGTGTCACGCCTACTTAGCAAGCCAGTTCCCAGCAGTTACTCGGTTATTTCCTTATTACCCATTTCCAGGCAACTGGGAGGATTTTCACAGTCAGGATCTTAGTACATCTTCGCTATACTATACACAAACGTCTCTCGAGCTTCCATTCTCTGGAAAGTCCTTTTGGAATATATTGATGAAAGTATTTTAGAAATCCAATCTGCTAGAGTTAAAAATGCAAGTAACATTTCCATTTGATCTAACTCCACTGACCACGGGTCAGCCTGTGTGGAATGGTTTGCTGACTACTCTCCTAAAATGTGAGGACCTGTCAGAAGCCGTAGTACAGTCACAAGTTTTACTTCTACTTCTCCCCTTGCAGTGACTTGATCAAGAGTGATTTGTATTTAGCATGTTTTTCTAATTACAGCTCAGCTGGAACATCCAGCAACTATTGCTGGAAACACCCACAGGTCAGCAAGCTAATTTCGAGGCAGTGAACGCCAACCGTGGATACAGAAACAAAACCATAACTTAAGAACAAACGGCCACGCTTGCTAGAGGAAAATTTCTAACGAACAAAGGCCGACGCAGAAATCCAGATTATCTTTTCAAAAAGTCACCAGAAATGACCCAAAATCTTCCTTTCTCCAAACTGTCCAAATATACCCGTGTGAATCTGCCCAAAGTAATGTTGCTGAATTCTATGCTAACATAAACAGGTTCCTTTACTGTGAGACTTAAAGCAGTAAAAATAAGGGCGGAATGAATCACAAAGACATAAGATAAGAAGTGTGTGTGGAAAACACTGTGATTGATAGATGACACATCTCATTAAATATAATTTTATGTGATCCGTTACTGTATTGCCTGTTTAATTGATTTATATACACTTTAGGAAGCTTTTTACTGTTCAGAATGTAATTATATACTTTATAATTGAGTACATAGTTGATTAATTACAGTGTTTATGGCTATTTCAACAGAAAGCTGGATACTGGGTCCTTCCTCAGAATGCTAGTCTCCCTACCAAACAGAATTTGCTCCTACCAGTAGTGCTCTGTGAAAATGAATTCTATTTAACCCACAATGCTTTCATTATTAAATATAGTGATCAAGTAGCTCTCTTTTCTTCAGATAATGATCTATTTTTAAATATCTTGGTATAGGGCCATTATCACAACTGTATCTTGAAAGTTCTTTCCAGATAATCTCAGAACAAGGAAAGAATATCAACAGAGATGATAATTTGTATCTACTGGAAACCTAGTCTGTATTTGTCCATAAAGTTTCTCTAGTTTGCCTTCAATGCAAAGGTTTGGTAGCTTTTGTATTCTTTAATAAGAACAATGGAAAGTTAATCTTTCTCCTGAAAGAAAAAAACATCAGAAAACATAATTTTGTCAAATCTCCTTCAAAGGAATTTCTTTCCTAGCTTTTTATCTGCTCGGAGCTGCTTAAGATATGGCAGTCAATATCAATCAGGAAACATTTGACCCAAAGAGATAAAAGTCCGGAGGTATGAGCGTTTGATGAATGGTTTGCCCTTATCAGCTTGTAATTGCTATTATAAACTCAACAGAAAGGTTGCCTTCCACTCTCCTGTTTGAAATGAGCCTCAAATACAGAAGGGGGTGTTGCATTAAACGTCAGGCTGTGAGCATGCGCAGGGCCCATTGGCTGCCACAAAGACAACAGGGTGTGCCTCAGTCAAAATTAAGAGTCTCTCTCTCTCTCGCTCTCTCTCTCTCTCTCTCTCTCTCTGGATGAATGCAAATACAGGTACATTTAATACTCACCTCTCTAGATTCTAGAATCCATGAAGGCAGAGGACTATGTCTGTTTAATGAAGTGGGGTTTAATCAGGGCTTAATGCTGAGCCTGACATATAGTGAACTCTCCCTGCCTATTGAATTGATGAATGGTGGTGTAGACAGAAAGAAGAGATGGATGCTATGAGGGGATTGTCATCCTCATTCATAGCTAAGGCAACTGGGGCTTGAAAGTGCACCTAGGGTACGCAGTGAAATTACAGTGGGGTCTTCTGTATCTTTGTGTGGATATTGCTGAAGAGAGGAAGATGCTGCTGTATCAAAGACTCAACAGGATGGAAGTAGCAGTGTGCCCGCTGCCAGTTCTACCTCTTTGTGGCCTTGGTCATAACTACTACTGCTAATATTCAAGGCTTCCTCCCACAGGCAGTACTGCGCACACTCCATGTGCAAAATCCTGGCCAATCTGGGCCGGGCGTGGTGGTGCACGCCTGTGATCCCAGCACTCAGGATGAGGCAGGAAGAGTATTGTGAGTTCAAGACCAGCCCAGGCCACAAAGTGAGCTCAAGTCCAGCCTAAATTATATAGCAAGGCCTTGTCTCAAAAAGACAAAATAATCTTGGCCAGTCTTTATGACAATTGGGTAGCATGTGTTATAATTCTTGTATATAGAATTTTTTAAAACCTCAGAAAATTAATTTAAATTACAACAGAACGTATAAGGAGACCAAACATCAGGAAAACCTAAGGCAAATTATCCGAGAGGCTACCATATACTCCTACTTCTAAAGGGAGGAAACAGCAATGCCAAAGGGGACGGCTTCATTTCCAGCCACAGGGAGGTTCTAGGTTATCATCCATCAATAGAATGCAGGAGAGAGGAGCAATGGTTGAAGCAAGGACTGGCTTTTTACGGGCTCTTCCACTCACACAATTTATTCTCTGAGTTCCTATGGCAGCTTTTACATCTGTGATAATGCCACTGCAGAGAGAAACACCTAAATGCCACCCAGCTTTGGGGGCAGTGAATAGCTTGACTTAACACCTGTGGTCTTGGCGGGTTCTCTCTCAACAACAAAGCCAGCCAGGCCCCTCCCTCTAGTGCTGGGGTCTTGTAGTCTCTCACAGGCAGGAAGTACAGAACCAGAGCTACAGGTTTTTGATAGGGCAGACAGATCCCGTGACTTGGGGAACAGGTCAAACTGAACACAATGCAGTGCCCAAGATGAAGAGCCAGGAGGTGTGCCGTGGGCATCCAAGAACAAGTGAGGAGACTTAATATATGGGGCACATGGGAAAAACAAAAGTAGAATAAAAGCAGCTTTTCTGCTTTAGTAAGAGGCTCATATTATCTCTTTAACCAGAAGAAGGACTCTTAGAGAAGGAAGGAGGAGGATTGTACTTGTCAGGTAAGTAAGTGTGCTGGGGTAATTTGAAAGGTATGTGCGACATTGGTGTGAAAAATTACCCACCAACCCACACAATTTCCAAACCAAAGTTTCTCCTCAGTAGATTTGCATCACTGTTTCTCCAAACTCTTGAGATCCCTGCGCCTTGTGAGGGATCCCTGCACTGACGCTTTCTCTAAGATGTTTGGAGGCCCCATAGCTCCTGGGAGGGCCAAAGCTATCCAGTACACATCTTACGCTTCTGTATCATCCTTGAAGTTAAAGACCTTCCAGGAAGCTCTTTTAACCACCCTGGACATCAGTACTGTTTTTTCTTCAGCTACATATAATTTTTTTGCAGTGCTAAATATGCATATAATCTTTATCACACATTTAGTGCTTTATTTTGCTTTGCAACGTTTGTTTTATGATTCAGTGCAAGTTGATTTACGTAGTTCCCCAAATAGGTTGCATGCTCTAGTGTGTCTAGGACATAGTTCAGAACAGAACAACCACCATTCATATTCATTAAGTATTTATAGCTTGACTAAAACACCAAAAATAGTCTTAGTAACTTTGTCAAAAAGCACCATTATCACTAGTTTTATGAGCCTTCCTTGAGTAACATCCCATGTCACAACTTGTCTTTCTACTCTGGGTTGGAGTTGTCTACTCTTTATTTTGGGGGGAGGGGGATTTGACCAAGAATCTGTTATTTCTCCCTTGACAACTTATTCTAAATTTGTAACCTTCTCCGTTCTCTAAATCTACCATGAAGTGAACAATTCTTTTGTTAGTGTGGTATTTTACTCTATCGGTATAAAAATAAAATGACCCAAATGGGGTAATGACTTGCTGCTGTGTTTATAAATGTGTCATTTGGTCAGGTTGGTAAATGGAAACTGAGAAAGATTCCATGTTCACAGGTAGAGTTCACTGCCCTAGTCAATGAACAAATTAAATCTTGAACTTCAGTTATGGATCTCTGTGGATTGTTTCCATATAAGTGTTTTTATAATTTCTTTGTAATTTATAGTTGAGTCAATTTTCTTGCCTGGTGTTATGCTCTCAATTCTTTTCTGTCATTTCAGTTCTATGTGAGACCCAAGGAAAGTATATTTTTTATTTTATTATTATAATATATTTTTTGGTACTAGGAATTGAACCCAGGACCTTGCGCCTGCCAGGCAAGTGCTTATGCCGCTGAACTGTCTCCCCACCCCAGGAAAGTATATTATTTTTAACACTCCTTTGACAGTAGCCCTCTAAAGGGACACTGCTGTGTGCTCTTGAGAGACTTATGATGAAAATGGCTTAGGCATCTTAACAAAGGGACACTCAGCAGTCTTCTCATCCAGCACCCTGGGTGACCAGTGAATCCACTTGTATGACCCTGCTCATGTCAGAAAGATCAAACTGTGTCATGATATGGGAGGGACAGCCTTGGGTCTCCAAGCTTGCCAAATGACCACAAAATCCAGCGCTTGGGAGAACTCTCGAGATGTGTGTGATGTCAGGGCTTCCTTCTACTTTTCCCAAAAGGACGTCATTTGCAAATCATTAATAATTTCCCTTTGCAGACTCTCTTCTCCGCTGTGTCGTCTCTCAGTTACTGGGACTGTGCTGGTGGAGCCGGTTCCATGGAGACTTGGCTAGAACATACATGGCCCAACCATTGGCCAGACCCGGGGAGCCGTCAACACTGCAGTGATACAGCCCTTCCAGCCGCAGGCTATCGCGTCTATACAACTGAGTTTCTGTAGGTCCAGCCCATGCCTTGAGATGCCGAAGTGCACCAGCTCCTCCATCTAGACGTAAACATCACGCTGCACCCTGGAGCCCACAGTGGACTTTCTGATGCATACAGCACAAGGGAAGACATTTCTTTGTAAGTGTCCCTAGCCATAATCCAGATTCTCTAATTTCAGAAAGAGTAATATTTATAGAAAATGAAATTTGGGTTTTCAATTATGCCAGCTTTGTCTTTCATATTCAAATGCTACATATAGCCCAGGACATGTTTACAGAGTTGTCCCATATTTCTAAATAAATACACCAAAGAAGTTCTGAAATATACACATTTTAAAGATGCCTCTGCGCACACCAAGTCATTCCCAGATGTTTTACATTCTGAATTTCTCAATAAATGAATAACATGCTAAGAAAGCAAACATGAGCTGACAGTATTTAGTCTAAGTTTTTAAAATGGTATAACATATGCAGTTCCAAGCAATGTTCAATAACTACACCCCACTATCAGCAGTTCCTGAGGAATTCCCAATGAGCCTTGCGGGCGCGGGCGCGGGCGTGGCCCGGTGTGCGAAAGGGTCTCTAGGGTGACTGCTTTGCGTTGCACAGCCATACGGCAGCGACAACTCCTGTCCTCTATTTTTTGCGATATATATATATATATATATATATATATATATATATATATCCACGTGACAATCCCACAATCCCACTTCACTGCCACAAGCGCTCATTAACACGCATCGCAGGCCCGCAGCCGGCTCCGCGGGCTTGGACGCCGTTCCAGCCCGAGGGCTGCTGCGCACGGCAGCTGGGCCTTTTCACTTTCTTTTTTCCCCCTTACACTTAAAAAAATACAGAAAACTCCCAAGAACTGCTCCTTTCATACCTTTTATCTCTTTTATCAATTTATAATATTCACTCATTAAATCTCCAACTTTGCTACATTCTTATGTAATGCTGAATTCTCTCCTCTCTGGAGTTGGCTCGTGAAATGTCTTTAATTAAAAAAGCTAAAAGCACCCTAAATCTGGATGGCAGACTCAGTTCCAGGGCATTCAGGCATGTTGTCTAATTTTAAAACTCTGACAGGATACATGTAAATTTATGCAAGTTTCATAAAAGTCACAATCTCCTCCTTGAATTCAAGCTGAAGAAAACTCCCCTGGGCTCTTTTCAAAGCTGTTTGTTTTACTGAAGAGTTTATTTTGCCCATTGTGTTTGAGGTGATTATTCTGAAGAATGTCCATGTCAGAGTTCCATCTGTCCACTAAGAATTAAGGAGTTAAAGTTTCCTGATTATTGATCAAACAGCCTCTTTGATCCCTATTTTATGGCTTTTAAAAACAGATGAGGGAAGGGATGGGGAGGTATTATCATGCAAATTATTTTGCTGGACAATAATTAAGAAATTATATGTTAAGAAAATCAGTAATTGTTAACATGAGTCATTAATGTGTTTTCATTCTTTGTACAAGTTTCTGGCACGCCCTTCCTTTCTTGCTTTAAATAAGCAAGGGCTGGAAAATATGCATAGTATTTGGAACCCAAGGGGAGTGACATATTAATTCAAAGTTTGCATGGCATGGTAGCTTTGGGGAAAGCCAAACGTGTCCCTTCCTTTTTGCTTCCTCCACCCTCCACCCAGGAAGGCTCTCCTGAAGGCCGGGATAGTCTCTGAGTACCTACGCGAGGCTGGAGACCGGGACTGTCTGAGCCGGGCCTGTCCTCCCTTCAGCACGTCATAAACAGAGGGCTGGAGGCTTAGGAAATCTATAGGAAAAGCCAGAAGTGAGGGAATCAGACGCAGCTCAGCAGGAGCAGTTGCCCACTCAGTGCTAATTCTGTGGCCCCTTCTAGGCAAGTCTTTGCTGTGAATTGAACTTTCACCGGTTTGTTTTGGAAAGGTCTGAAATCCACAGGAAAAGGACTAAACGCAAAGGAGAGAAGGCTGAGACAGGCTTCCAAACAGTGGGAACACCTCAGCATGAACTCAGGCCTGCTTGCAATCCCCGCTCCCCAAAAGAGCACACACAAAATTACATTTGTTTTTATTGAAAGACAGCCTCAAGTGCTGACATGTAGTGTAGGACATGTGATACATAATAATACTCTTAAACCAGTTCTGACATAATATCTCCGGCGGCCTAATAACCACAAATGATTGCTTTAGTTAAGAACTAGCCAGAAGCAAAATAGATCCATGTAAAAGTAGCTTGAACCATAAATACCTCAACAATATTTTATGTCACTTTGTAAAAGTTAAAGGAGTCCTATAATAATTAACAACACAAACGCCATGTTCTTCACTATTGTAGAGTGGTTACGAAAGGTTATTTCATAGTCCCGAGGCTGCCAGGGCCATAAATTATGCAGGCACCATGAAGCATTAAGGAGAAATAATAGCAATTTAAACGAAGGCTGACGTAATTCATGATAAACAGTCATTGGAAAATATTACAGTGTTGTCTTTTTTGAGTGGGTTTAATCAGAAGAATGTGACCATATTCTAACCTAAACCACTTCTCTTTTCCATTGTGCTAGCACTTGGAATGCTGGCGCTCACTCCAGCTGCAAGGTTCTTACTCACAGTGATTGCTGAATCCAGAGCCCGACACCTCGGGGGACCCTGGTGATGTGAATTTGGTATTCTGATTGATGGAAGGAGCTTCCAAGACAAAGCTCCAGAGCTCTAGGCTGCACGGTGGTCCAGAAAGGGGACTGAAATTGGAGACTCATGTAGCCAGGATGGCCTAGAGAATGTGCATCAAAAAGATGGCTAAGTAATGCAAACACTGAAGAATTATTTTATTGTCACATTCAATAGAATCTGGAGATACAGGAGAACTCCAGCAGGCATCCTGACACTGCTTGTGAGAGGTGAATTGTAAACATTACAGCACATAAAGAAGGCAATATGAGGAGGACCCAGTCTGCTGACCCTCGGTACTGCGCAGCACTGCAGGCCGGAGCCTAAGATGCAACCCCGCGGGGTGACGGCCAAGCAGGTGTGCGTCTCTGAGCACACCTAAAAGTTGTGATCTTCTGTGTATCACTGCGGATGGGGGCCAGGCCTGGGGGAGAAAATAAATAAGCAAAACCTCAGAAACACATCTGAGGCCAACATAGAGACGGGGCCGGATTTACCTCTCTGGCATTTATCCAATCTGTGGCCACATAAAAAAGAATAAATGATATTGGTATTATAATTGCAAAGCCTTCCAATATAGGGTTCATTTGAAAGTCCGTAAGTCACCTATTGATTATTCATGCTGGGGAAAGGAAGCAAGAATAAAAGGAAACAGCAACTCTGATAGCTCCTTTTATGTCCCTCTGCTTCCTAGTTCATTCTTTCCAGGGGCCGCTAAGAGCGGCAGAAGTGATTTCAGTGTTTCTTCCTCTCCTCTTCTCTGCCAGCCTTCAGGGGCGGGGGCTGCTGATGAGCTGGAGTAAACGTGGATGAAGGCGGAAGAGGGCTCCCAGGAAGCCAGGGACTGGGGTACCTACAGCGTGGGGCCTTTGTCCTTCATAATCAGAAATTAATTGCCATCTTTCAGAGATCACTTAAAATATTCACTATATAGCAAAACAGACTAGTTTTTGACACTGGATCTTTTCTTCCAACTGAATCTATTTAAATCATCGCAGAGGTCAAATTGCTGGCCACTCCTTAAAAAATATTCTTTTAAAATAAGATAAATGGCTTTCTCTGACATTTACACTAATAAAATGTATTTTATCTCCGCTTACCACACCAACCTTACTTTCTCTAAATAGCCCATTGCAAACATTATCAGTGAGTTTTGCTCAGTGTACAAATATTTTTTGTATTAAAATGAATAGCAGAACACAAAACTTGCAAATACTTATTTTTAGATATATGGGGAAAAAAGCAATTAGAGATAAAAATGTGAAGAATGGAGAGCCCACTTAGAAACAATTATATTAGACAGGCAGACTGTTCGACCATCACACTTTTATTCCAAGGCTGTAGAGCATATTAGGAAACACCACTTGCACACACACAAAAGAAAATATTATTTCACAACCAAAAATACCCAATCATTACAAACAACATCTGGGGGTCATTAATAACTTACTCTGCAGCTGAATTAGCCAAATAATATGAGGGTGACTCGAAGTTCCTAAACATCTATTTCTGAAGAAAAAGAAAAGAAACAATAAAATAGAACCCCATGACTTATTTTTATAAATATAGATGCTGGTAGGGCAGCTCACAAGCATCTGCAAATGTGCAGTCACAGAGTGGACAACTTCTGTACCCTTGGGAGACACACACTGTTTATGTATTAATCACTACTTCCGGTTACGTAGGCCCGTTTCTGTTTTGAGGAAGTTCAAAATTGTAATACTGAGTTCACTCTTTCTGCTCAGAGCTTTGTATACAATTAGCATATTTTTCAGACTGGTGAGAATTTGACCATAACCAACATCTGAGAAGATCTCTGTTCTGAGCTACTACAAAGCCTTTTGTATGTAGCCTCGTAACACATTGTAACAACACACATGCTGTTTAGATCCGCAGCCCTGAGATAAAAGAACCAACAGTCTCACTGCCACACAACTCACTGTACTGAAATACCCTAAATATTTATACTAACAGGAGTTGAAAATAGTATCAGAGGACAATGCCAAAATATTTCTTCCACACATTATTAGCAAGTCTTTTGGAAGACAGATGCCAAAAAGCCGCTGCTTTTCTAATTCACTGGGTCCCCTCCCATGGCCCATGCTTACGGTTTTATGGGGAGTCCAGATTGGTGAGTAAGGACGGGGTAAAACTGTCTTATAAGAATCTATATTTACAGGTTATGTTTTAACATCTCTGAAACTTCACTCATGTAACATGCATGGCTTTTCTTTTTTCTACATTTCAGTGTCTTCAGAATTGGTGGGCTCCCAAGTGACGGCTTTTATAATTATAATCAGCAATTATAACTGCCTTTCACTGTATCAGCAGCATGACACCTAAAAGTGCTATGCTTAGAAATGATGCATTTTAGGATTGATGAACTACTCTAATACCTAGTTGGTTTCTATCAGCGGTCAAGACATTGTCTTGTCAAGGATCAAGGAAACATTCTCCGCTCTGTGGGCCATGCTCAGTGCTGTTGTGATGGCACAGAGGTAGGCGTAGACGAGATGCACACGCGTGGGGGGGCAGTGCTTCAGTAACACACTACAGCAGACCGCAGACTGGAGGTGAGCGATGCGTCTAGTGTGCCTACATTAACTAGACGGCAGACAGCACTCTGACCTTCGAGATGGAGCCGGGAGGCAAGGAGAGGGCCCCTCTGCCCTGACACTGAACTTGCTAAGGCAGGAACCTGGGCACCCTCCAAGCGCTGTCCCGTGGACAACTCACCTACAGCAGTTGCTTAACAGAGGTCCACCGAAGTGAGGGGGAATAGCCATCCTTAAACCCACTGCTCATGGATGGAGAAGCACAATTTATGCAGGCAAATTTGAGAAACGAAACAAAACAAAAAGCCCAGCTCCCCCTGTTGCAGCGCTGTCTTAGGCACTCGACAGAAATCCCAGATATTTTGCACACGTCAGATTCCTGTAATCACTACTCAAATTAATCAGAATAGTTAACCAGCTACTAAAAGGGGAGCCCAGGCCGACCTCTACGCGCGCTGATTTCAGCTCCACGGGCGGGTTGGACCCCAGCTCCCCTTCCTAACTAGCTGGGTGGGTGACTTTAAATAGTTCTGAGCTTCTGTTTTCTTATCTGCACACCATAGAAAACAACAGCTCCATCAAAGTATTGTTTGGAGACTTGTGATAATGTATACCCTAGGTGGTCAGTAAATGGTAAAGTTGGCTTCGCTAAGCCTTTTTATTGAAGTGATTAATCATATTCAACATGCACAGTTCATTAAAAAGAATCATTTGGAGATCCAAGATACATTTAGGACCTAGCATTGATGTTAGAGCCCTGATAAACTCCATAAGAGGTAGGAGCTATGGTCAATATTGTTACATTTTGGTTAACTAGAATTCTCAGAAGATGAATCACCACAGTTACAGTTATGGAGAATTACTAGAATTGACATTTTATTTGTATGTTGCACTGATAACCTGATAGCATGTAATTCTGTGAGGACAGACATAGGTCTCAAAGCTCACCCTGCCCAGGGGTTCTACATCTCAGGTTTTATATGCTCTATGAATTTGAAAAATATATGTAGGTTGTTCCATATTTGCTTGCATGTTAATTTTTGGTGACAACATTGTTCAAATCCATTATTATAATAATTACGTTTTCATGAAAAGATTCACAACTTTCATCAGGTTCTCAAAAGGACCCGAGATCCCAAAGTGCTACAAAATACGGTCCAACGTTTCACTTCGTACAGGAACCATGGAGGCTCAGGAACGTGAGGCGAAGCTCGCTCTGGGGGACAAGGGTGCTACGCAGCGCCCGCGGGGAGGGCTCTGACTCTTGGCCAGTGCTTTCCGAGCGTGCCACACTTTTCCTAGATTTCAGGGGAAGCGGTCATGCGGAGAGTATCCCCCACAGCCACGCCTCTGCGCTTCCACCCAGTGGGCCGAGGCTTCCACCGGAGGCTGTAAACGGCCAGGGCCGGGCCCTCACTTCTGCGGCTGCTCCATTCCACACCACCTCCCGGCTGCGCTGGCGGCAGAAGCACCTGAGCGGGGAGGAGCTGGTGGCAGCGACCGCTGTGTGAGCTTCTTCTCCAGCACCACTGCAGCGCGCGTCCATGCCAGACACCCTCGGAGCACCAAAGCTCGGTCTGAAGTGCGCGTAACGTGTGGTTAGACCATCGGCAGCAGAGGAACGTCAAGAGCAAACCATCACGTGAGGCAGCAGGAACGCGCCCTGCACAGTTAGAATGGCACGACCACACGACCCAGGAGCCCCACTGCTGGAGTTACATCTAGAGACGAGGTTGGGCTGCTGAAGAGACGTCGCACTTTACTTTCACCACCTTATTATTCAGGTAAGACGAGAACGAGGTCACCAAAGTGTCTACCAGCAGGTGGACCGCTCAGAGAAACGTGCGCATGTGCGCAGCAGAATGCTACTCGGCCTTCAGGAGAAGGGAGCTCCTGTCATCTCAACAACATGGAGAGACCTGAAGGACTCTCCATTAAGCAAAAGAAGCCAGGCACAGAACGCAAGAGCCACACAGTATCAAGTGTCCTAAATTTTCTGATCAAGGAGATTGTAGGGCCAAAGAGGAAAGTGATCGGTGATGTAGAGTGTGCCT
>NDGN011537224.1:399-16316 GCA_002564285.1 Tympanoctomys barrerae | reverse complement strand
TGCCTGGAGGGAGCAAAGTGGAGTAGGGGAGAGAGGAATTCCTACTCCCCGGGCGGGATTGGGTAGGTGCTGCGGAGTGGTCGGGGGCGTCTCTAGGGGGTGGGAGAGGTCTGGCACACGCTGCCCCTGGGCTGGGACTGGTCCTGCCGGTGCAGGCTATCAGCAAGCTCTCCGCACACTCACCGGAGCTGTGGGGGGGACTGGGTCTTGGGGTACCTGGAACTCGGCTGAAATTCCTACTCGGCGGGCGGGGTCAGGCAGGAGAGGCGGAGTGGTTGGGGGCGTCCGAAGGGAGTGGGATAGGGTCCAGCCCACGCTACGCCTGGGTTGGGACTGGTCCCGCTGGCACAGGCTAGCAGGAAGCTCTCCGCACACTCACCGGAGCTGGGGTGGGTCTGGGTCTCTACTCTTCTATGCCTAGCTTCTTTGACACTGTTTAATGGATTTGGCATTCATCTGTAACAGTACATACAGCATTGTCTGCTTTTTCATTCTGAATAATAGTCTGTGCTGATTTTACCACAAGGTGTTTACATATCCTCTCCCTAATAAGCCTTTGAGTTGGCTTTAGTTGTAAGGCACACCATAATTGCTTCTATTTGCTAAAATCATCATGTGTCTCTTTTGCCTTAAAAGGGTTCATCCTCTGTAATACATGAAGAGTTCCTTCAGTCTCGACTCTTTAATTGTGCTGCATAAGACTGTAATGTTTTCTTATCCTATTGTTTTTCTTTTGCTGTCATTGAATAAAAGTCCTTCATATCCCACACATTCTATTTGTAAATTAAATTTTTCACTAAGATTGTGTGACCATGGTGTGTCTATGTGTATACATGTAATTTCCAGAATTATCAAGAGGAACTTATTCACATATGTCAAAATTGGGATGTATATGTATACATTTACAGAAATTAAAGAGAGGAAATACAAAGAGCTTCTGAAGAAAAACTGAAGGTGGTTTGTGTCCACACCAGAGCAGTGGACCAAATAACCAGAGAACATGAGCTGTCTCCGGGAAGGTGTTGTTGGATGTGGAAACTGGGAAAAACTACCAGTCAGGCCAGAGGCTGGAGCTTATCTTCATGCACCTATAATATTTAAATAGCAATGGAATACCATCTCTGACAAAACTAAACAAAAAGGGGGATATAAGTGAAGGACAATTTTGTATATTCAAAATAGTTAGGATTGATATACAGCTCCTTTCTCTTAAGTCAATGAGAAGAAAGATTTGTACTAATAGTGTTTGGACAGGATATCATATCTGCATCTCTAACTATGAATAACTACTATGAGGACAATAATATACAATTATTAATTATTAGAACTGTCCTACTAATCTGTTTTGAAACTGTCTCATTGTTATTTGCTTCTCAATAAAATTAATAAAAAATAAATAAAGAGAGTAAGAAACCTGAACATTACAGAATTTGAAGACTGTAGTCCTCTTTTAATAGAAAGAATAAGGTGCATTACAAGACAAAAGCATTGCTTTCCTTGGAGGAGGTAGACATAGACAGACTTTAATAAAGTGCATAAATGTCTTCCCTCTTCAGTCTTTCTATTTATTTTGCTTTTATAATAAATTTGGTAAATCAATACCATGCATTTTAGATTCATGGAAGTTGGAAGAAATAATCCAGGGAGCAAGCTCCAAGCACTTGTCAGGGAAAAAAGAGTGACAACTCACAAGGAAGGCATCAGAGAAGAGGGAGAGAAGCCTAAGGTGTGAGATAAAAATAGCCATGAACAGGAACTCATTGGACCAAGGTTGTGCACCTTTCAGTCCTTGTAGATGTTAGGCATTAGATAGTGACTCCACCTAAAATTTTTAGCATTTAAAAAAAATCAGTGACCCAACCAAAGCACCAAATCATCACAGAAGTCTAGAAAGAAACCTTGGTTTTAAATGGCATCACAAGGCTTCTACAGTAATCACCCATCTCAGAATAGAAACCACATGTGGCTGATGCTATGAAAAATCTAGTTATATATTATATACAGTCATAGTTTCATACTTATTTAATCATTATGAATGCAAGATATAATCGGCTATTTTAATTTATGTACTAAAATAACTAAATTTCAATCTTTTGTTAATTATGTATAGTTACACAAAGTGATCAGTCTAGAAGCTGAGGAACCTGAGATCTGAAAATGCCTTATTTAAAAAAAACAAATAAAAAGTAGCCATGAAGAGCAAGAGGAAGGAGAGGACTCCCTCCCCCAGGAAGCTTAAAGAACACTCCTTGGAGAACAGAAATGCTGATATTTGGTCACATATGTTCAAGAAATTTATTTTCAAAACAAATATCTTAGGGCTTTTATTCTCCTTGGAACAAAAGGTGAACTTGCCCAAACCATTGACAGTCTTGCTATATTTAATTTATGTCCTTTTATTCATTTAACCCTCAACAACAATGAAGGAAGTTTTGCTCTATCTCTTCTATAGCTAAAATAATTTGCAACTACTTTTGAGGTAAAGAAGGAGTGAGAAAAATAATACAATAGATGCATGAAATTATTTACTAAAGATGGATAATTCATATAGTGAAATTGTAATGAAATATTTCACGTTAGGTGAATACTGTACTATCATTACTATATTAACAATAGTGAAGTTCTCACTATAGATGAATGAAAGAGAAGATGGGAGTTGAGGGCAGTGAAATGGGAATAGCTGATGCCCTATCTACAGACACTCTCTCTTGCTTTTCACCAAATGACCAGGACCCACTATGTTCCATGGAATAGGGTGTTTGTGAATAAATACGGGTGCCTTGACTGCTAGTCAACGTGGAGAATTGCAAGTTCAGAGAGGTGGAGAATTGACATTGTGGTGAGTCTACTAAAGATGCAATGGCTTCTTACTGCTTCAGCCTTTCTCATAGCCCTCTCAGTCCCAAATGGAGTAGGCTTGGGGCAGGAGTGATGGTGCCGGCTGACCTAATCATGAATGAACTTCAACCTTTCCTGCTTCCAGGGGCATCCGGGTAACCCAGTTTCCCTTCGCATAATCACTAAGCCCTTTGCATCTCTCCTTTCTATTCTTCTAGCAAAGATGGATTTCTAACAAGGCATATGGAGGGCCACGCTTGATCCTTGGGAGCTGTGGGAGGAATGACCCTGACAGAGTGTGTGGAAGCCACTGCTATCTTTTTGCCTGTTGGTCTGTCGTGTGCCACCCACCTCTGCTGCCTTCTCTGTCATCTGCTGGTACTCACATCCCACATGAAACACGGAACCAGACTATATTACATTGTATTACAATAAATTTCCCCAGCCCTCCTCTCACCCCTATACTCTAGACTTAATGTAACTTAAGGGCCACAGAGACTCACCGTGCCCATGATGTAGCTTTGATGAACCGATATAATCAGCAATGTGGCTTCTATGGCAAGAACTAATTACTCATCTGAGCCAAAAAGTACATAGGCCAAGACTTTTAATAGTCACTTGTGGTATCCCACTCTCTATTATCCATGATTCACAGGGCTAATTGGGCTCTGGAATGGACAGTGGCCATGAGATTTTACATGAGCCACCAGCGATAGCACTCAGACACTAACTAGTCCCTTCTTCCAGGATTTTGGCACAGAGGTGGGAATAATGATAACCTGGTGTCCCTTTTTTTTTTTTTTTTGCTTCTCCTCCATCTGCCTTTTTAGCACAGTGAGTGATCATCAGTTTTTTTTTTTTTTTAACCTCTTGAACGGGGAACGTTGGCTCCCACCAATATACTCAATGCACTGAGAAAAGCTCTTTGTCCTTGATCCTTGAGCAAGAAGTCCTAGACTTTCTTCTTTATATGTAGCTGTTTGATTTTGAGTCCTTCAGACCAGTTCATATGAAACCAATGTGCAACCCAGACCTAAGGATATTCTAGGATTAAATGTAGTGTTTAATAATTTCAAAGTGTTATCACCATTAAAGGATGAGCATAATTTTTTTTATAGAAGTACTCAAGGACAACCATTTTCCCTTTCTACTTCTGGGCCATTGGTGAAAGACTAGTTTTAATAAAACCAGTTTTGAATACAGTTTGAGTCAGACACAAGCTCACCTCATACATAGACATTTAGTTGTAAAGGAACAAAGCTGCTTTACTTTCATTTGCTTTATGTCTATGGTTTGTGCACCACAGTGGGTTGGTAGTTATCACTGAGAGTTCTAAAAGGTTCACTATATCTTATTTATACTATCACCTTGTAATAAAAATGAAAATACTAACAGCTTTGACTTTTTGGTGTGTTCCAGGAATGGACTTTGAAGCAACATCTGTGTAATGCCTTGATAGGTGCTCATGAAGCTGACACTTTCCTGCATATCTGTACATTGGCTGCAATTTAAATCCTTTTTAAAATTTCTTTCATATGTTGGCAAACATCTCTATGCATGCTAACCACACAGATGGGTGGGTAATCCTTTCAAAGGTGTCACACCATCCCCAAGGACAACTCGAGACTCTACAGGGAAGGATATTGATGGGAATGATTACGGATTACTCACACCAGCTCCACAGAGGGCTACCAGCAGCCAACAGCAGTGAGCTATTAGTGTTGAGAGCTGCCAGTTGATTTTAGTCTGAGATACACTTCAAGTGATACTGCCTTCTGCAAACTGAAAGCGCCCTGCTCTCTTGGCTCTCAGCTGCCAAAATGAATAGATGCAAAAAAACAAAAACAAAAACAAAAAAAAAACAAAAAAAAAAACAAATGCCAGAGGCATCCAAATACTAGAAAGAAGTGAGGTTTTTTTCACCTAGTTTCCATTTAATTTTCACTCTTCACCTAGTAGCTCTAATTTCCAAATTATTGACAGAAGGAGACATGGATTACCCTACCCATGAAGCACACTGGCTGAACTATCAAGGGTAATGGGTTGAAATCTGAAATGTGTAAGATGGCAATCCCTCCAAATTAGGGTCAACTCAAGACAATGGCTGCACTAATAGTCACTGCTATTGATCAGAGTCACTGGTTGTCACCTTGCTATATATGGTAATTATCTGGGAAGCCTTCAAGACTAGAACTGTCTGGATCTACTCCAAGAGATTTTGATTTAGTTGTCCTAGAATGTGGCTTACATGGCAGGAGATGTTAAGGTTCACCAGTTGGTTATAATATGCAGTCAAGGCTAGAGTCACTGCCTTAAGCAGTAATGGAACAAGTGCTTATGAAGTTCAGTGTAAGACCTGAGGATAAAGATGCTTGGCTGTCAGTTTATCATACCTGTTGAAGCTCTAAAGACCCTATGCATGGCCCTAAGGGGATGATCAGCTGTCCTGGATGGCTCATATGACTCTGGTTTTAGGACTGAAAGGGTCATGTCCTGGGTAAACTGGGACAACTGGTTACTCTATTTGTAAGGGCTGTGAAAGGAGGAGGGAGACAGGTTGGTCTATAAAAAGAAGTGTGAACTAGTGGGAACAAATATAAAAGCCACTTGCAGGAGAGTCCCATACTTCACGTAGTCTGGTCCAGCCAACATAAATGTCAAAAGGGTCAAAGAGTTCAAAGAAATTTGACAGCAAGACTTGTAGGCAGTGCTAACTCTTTCTGTCAGCATGTGTCTTGGCCTCTCTGACATAGCAGTCCCCAAAATTCTGAGGGATGCAGGGGAACCTAGGGGCCCTACCTCACAAGTTTATCACTTTCTGTGGTTTCCTGGAATTTGGTTTTCCAATCCAAAAACCTGCAAGGGGAACCCCTATTCCTCCCAAGCCTTAGTGATGCAATAATGCCTTTGCTTCTCCATCATGAAGACCTGTACTATGATGTGTTATTCCCCTTCTTTCCCATGGTCTGAGAGAAGAATATTCATTAAAAGTTTCCCAATTATTTTGGTCATTACTGAATGCCGTCCAAGGAGACCTTTAAGACCTTTTTTCCTTAACTGAAATCTAACGAAATTTTAATAGGACAGATGTACTTTATTTTTTTATTTTTATTTTTGTTTTTGATGGTATCAGGGATCGAACTCAGGAACTTGTGCTTGCCAGACAAGCCACTTATTCCACTGAGCTATCTCCCTAGCCCCTAGATGTACTTTACATCTGTTTATATAATGCAGTCCTTTAGAAAGTCACAAGCCTTTATAAATCTAAGTTTTCTAATCATCTTCAAGAATTAGTTTTTGCCACTTAAAAGTATTATGGCCTTACTGAAGATTTCGTAACGTAGTGTCATTCTCTCACAGAACTGTCCGCTCCCTTTATCTCACGCCCACCTTACCTTAGCAAGACTTCCACCATGACATATGTCAACCAAAGTCCCCACACGTGGACTGGAGAGGATCCAATGGGCAGATTTCCCAGGTAGGAAGTCAAGGATAAGATGCCAGTGAAAGTGTTGAATGTGGGTTGGCAGTGAATAAGCCACAATTTGAGATTGCCCACTTTCTCTGGTTTGAGGTCAAAACAAAGATGGGCAGGGACAGAGCAAGCTGAATCAATGAGGCCTAACCTGGGATGGCTGTGTAGCCCAGCTGTGAGGGCCACCAATAAGGGTTGTTAGCAAGCTTGGACTGGAGGTTCAAGGAGAACATGCTGCCAGCCCTGAAATGTGAAAAGATGAGTGGCTTAATGAGAGGATCGGAAGAGGCACGGGTCAAGAATGGCCTAAGGGGTTATATGTTGCTTGTGTCTCCTCCTGCCCTCCAAAGGTGCCACCTCTTGGCTGCTTTTAGCTGGAAGCCATAGGATAGGAGCCTTCCTGAGGCAGAGAAGGGAAAGAAAGGCAAAGGGCAGGCCATGAAGAGACCTGGAATATGACCGGCACAGACGGCGAGATCTGATTCTAGGAAATCTGTTCAAGTGGATAGCTACAGACTGATTGATTTTGATTACTAAAGGTTTCATGGCACACAGTAATTGTTGGTGAGAACTTGGGACTGATATTCTATTTCTGTGATGTTTTCCCAGCCAGAAGATAGGATCCAGGAGGATAGGATTCACACCTGCATTGCTCACTGCTACACCCATTCCTGGACATGATTCTCAAACACAATTGTCATTGAACACAATGTATATGGAGTGAGTCCAGCTCATCATTTGTTTGTTGTTTTGTTTTGTATTGAAAACAAAACAAAACAACAAACAAACAAAAACAAAAACCAAAAAAACAAGGCCCTTTGTACCTGGTTCATTTTTGATCCAGAAGACCTTGCTCATCCTTTCATATAAATTTACCTTGGACTCTCCTAATCTTCAGGCTATCTGAGATATGAAAATAAATCTGTACCTAGAAGCAGTTGTAGCCTAGACTTAAGCTAAGACAGCCAGGAACAATGACTCATTCTAAGAACTCCATGTCCCAGAAAGAATCCAAAGTTAGGGCCATGAGCTGACTGTAAGATTAACATGTGCAGTGATCCCTGGGGCCAGTCTCAAAGATCAGCCTCAGGTTTTCCAAAAATGCAGAATGGAGAGGCCAGCTGGGCAGAGGGAATTACACATAGAAAGCAATGGTGGTGAAAGACAGAATACTGCTTTCAGGAAACTGTATGTCTTTGTTTGGACGGCTCTAGTGAAATATCGTAGAATACACAGCTTGAGCAACACACATTTTTTACAGTTCTGGATGGCAGAAGAACAAGACTAGGATGCCGGGCAGCATGGTGAGGTCCTGGTGGGGACCCTCTTCCTGGGCTGCAAGTGTCCATTATCTTGGGGGTACTCCCTTGGCAAAGATATGCTGTCTTTTTTTATAAGGGCATTAATTCCACTCAGGAGGGCTTCACTATCTTGACTTAGTTACCTCTGAGAGGCCCCACCACCAAACAGCATCACAATTTGTATTAGAGTTTCAGCATATAAAATTGAACAAAATATTTAAACACACTAAATAATCAAGTGTGTATATACATATATAAATATCAATTTAAAATATACTATTTACATATGTGTAATATATTGTGTATGAGGATAGAATATAAAACATATAGTATATTATACATATTATTTAAATATACAGGGCCGGCCAGATAGCTCAGTGGACTAAAGCACATGATTCAGTAGAGCACAGTGGCCGGGGTTCGATCCCTGGCATCCTGTGTCGACCTGCCCCTGGGGTGCGTTGGGATGGTGATTGAGACTAGGCATGGGTGCTCATACCTGTAATCTCAGCACTTGGGAGGCTGAAAACAGGAGACTCACTATGAGTCATTTCTACATAGTGAGACCCTGTAGACCCTGTACCAAATGCAAAATCACTCACTCACTCACTCACTCAATCAATCAATCAATAATAAATATACATATTGATACCTAAATGTTATAGTCACACAACTTATATACATAAACATATATCTTAACCAATTAATAGCAAACAATCCATTAAAGTGCATTTGTAATATTTAATATATTGACAGCAAATCAAACTAAAAAGATTTGATATATGAAAAGTATTAATATGTATATTACTTACAATGATAACAAATATATATTAGAAATAATTAAGTCATGAAGACTAAAATATTTAGAAGAAACACATCTATATAGTTACAAATCTCAAAGATTTAAAAATTGGTAAGAAAATATGCAAGAAGTTCAATATGATTTTGAGATAAAAGAATTTTTTTTGGCAAGACAAAAAGAAATAGAGGTATTAATTGGAATTAATAAGTTAAACAACATATATTAAAGTAATCTATAATCTCCAAGAAAGAAAGAAAGACTAAACAAAAAATACCTGCTACAAGCTGGAAATACGAATTTGTGACACATTTGGCAGACAAGTTTATTATGCACACAATACAACACAAATTTTTGTTAAAAAGGAGAAATAAAGTAATACCATAAATTGTTCATGGGGTCATATGGGTGTATTAGAACACTAAAAAAATATTGCATGACAATTATTTTGGGAAAGGAAAATAAATCACAGGAGTCATATACTTCAACTCTGTATCTAAATGCTTATTTCTAATGGAAACAATTTCAAATTTGCAAGACTGGGCTGGGGAGATAGCTCGGCAGTCTGAGCACCTATCTGCCTGGCAAGTGCAAGGGTCTGGGTTTGAGCTCTGGTGCCACGTGTGACACCATCCCAGAACCCTGGGCATGCTGTGCTGGGCAGTGAAACTGGGCATGGTGGTGCACCCCTATAATCCCAGTGCTGGCGAGGCTGAGATAGGAGGATCACTATGAATCTGAGTTGCATAGCGAGACCCTGTACCAAATAAATAAATAAATAAATATCAATAAAATTTGCAAAAAGCGTTAATATTTATTTGTTTGAGTATACAAGTATATTTTACATTTTAGTGTTTCTCTGCATTGTATTAAATATTTCAAAATATAACCATGTTGAAACAGTGAAAGTGTAATAGCTGAGTCCTATTGGTGTGCGTGTGTATTTCCTTGTTGCTAGATGGCATGACGATATTTCTTCCAGAGTAGGATTGCCACATTATCCCTCAAATAGATGAAAATTCCCATTTCAATGGATCTAATTTGCCAAAATAAGTTAACATGTTAATGCATAATTTACGTGCATAATTCCTTGCCTCCAGGAAGTGTATCACATTGTTATGTTCTTACAATGTACAGTGAAGAGTCTTAGAAAAATTAGGAAGCACAATTCTATAATGAGCATGTTCAGTATTGAAGAATAAAATATAATAACTGATGGACATGCCATTGATATTTAGTAACTTATAGTCCAATTTTTACAAAAGAGAAACAGTGTAGTGTGACAAGATTAGAAAGAATATTCATATTTGAGCTAGATTTGCAATGAGGGGAAGGTCTGCTTTGGCACAGATGTAGATGAAGGGCTTGAGCAGTAACGGAAAACACACCTCAGATTATTTCACACAGTGACCACAAAATTATTTCCCTATCAACAAGGCAGTCAGCATTGTGCTTGATCTCAGTTTTCCAGATATCATGAAGCTTTTTAAATTTCCCTGTCCTGCCAGACTAGGAGTTTTCCTCACTCTTAGGCTGTTAGACCACCTTGTAGGTGAGAGAGAGATGGAAGACCAACTCCTGAGCCAGTTGCAGGGAAGGTGACAGGTGAGCCAGGATAAATTTAGAAGTACAGATCAGAGTGGATCCCGGGGAACAAAATACTGTTTCCTTCATGCTTTCTCTGTGGCTGTTTCTTCCAGTCTTTCTTAGTATTTATACTTTTACATTTGTGGAGGGTCTTATTTTATTTCTTGCTAGTCAGATTGAGGTGTAAATTCCCATTATATTATGCGGTCACATTTTCATTAGGGTTTTGTCAACCTAAAGGTCTTTGGAAAATGCACTAATGCATGTTTAATTTTATGCACCAAGATAAACTTGTGGCATGTTGGTTAGTGAAGTTTGAAGTTATTTTGTGAAGTTTGAAGTTATTTCATTATCCTCATGATCCTTCTTCACTGCTAACTGCAAAAAAAAAATTAGGAAATATATTTGCAGAAGAAAAGTAATACTGGCCATCCTCTTACCACCCAGAGAAAAAAATGTTTTATATTTCTTTATGTATTCCTGCAATGGGGCTAAAAGTTAGAAATCCTTACAGCACTTATTTGGAGCATTACGTTCAACTTGCGTTGTCTTCCTACTCATTCTTACAGAAATAGGGGAAGGCTCTGGAACTTTCTATAAACATTGGATTTGATTTTTTTCTCCCCTTCTCCTTGCCACTAAGGAACATGTTGGTACTTATCTGTTGAGTCAGCACTAGATTCAGCATGAATATTCATCGGAACTATGAAGGATTAAGGTTTCCTCCACAGTGCCTGGCTTGATTTCAACTTCAAGTCTTAAACTGGGAGAACAACCAGAGCTCACAGGTACTGACTCGCCTTGGTGACTAATACAGAACCTTTTCTCTTGAGATCCCAAGACAGGGAAGGGTGGGAATGGAAAAGAGTGCAAAGAACGTTTCCCTTGATGATCATAATTCTGGAAACTCTGTGTCAACGAGCTCCATTCTGTGGGCTAATAGCACCACACCTGGCAAATCTGACCTTTCTTGGAAGTAAAAGCTCCTGGACCCGTGAGCTATAAAAGTGACATCTTCCAGGGCCGTGCTGGAAAATGGCCCAATGTGAGTTGCACATTTGACCAGGCACAAAGGTGTTAGGCTGCAAATGCCAATGTCACAGTGCTTTGCCTTGCACATGTCCACAACCACAACTGCTGCTCTGAATGTCTGGAATGACTCAGAGCAGTGGGCTCTGCGGCTGCTGCCTCCCAAAAGACTGACCTTTCAGTTCTCATCCAGAATACAATTAGTCCTGCTTTCTCACTTCTTTTCAGGGAGATTATCTTCTCAGAAAAATACTGTAGTCTCAGTGGCCAGCTCACCCGGGGATGAGGCCGGAATGACATATATGGTGTGTGTGTGTGTGTGTGTGTGTGTGTGTGTGTGTGTAGAGGGATTGAACCCCTAGTCCTGCACTTGCCTAAGCAAGCACTTAGTCTGCTGAGCTAGCTAGCAGACCCAGGTACATCTTTTAAATACAGCAGAAGTACATTGCTGGTGCTCATATACTGTAGGTGAGTGCTGGCTTTGTTACCTCTACAAGCAAAGACTGGATTCCCAGGACATGCAGTGCAACAAGGTGCCACAGCAGGCAGAGCCCAGCTTCTCGACCCATGAAAATCAACAGAAACATCCACTAAGTTCTGAAAACAAATGCCCATCACTGCTCTAGAATGCCGATGCTATCCAAAAAAGTAAAAGCCTCCTTACTTCCAGTACCCACTGGAAGTGGGTTTTAGCATAATAGAAAAGTCGTGAAAACCTAGGCCTAATAATATCTGAGAGTAAAGAAGGCTTAGCATGTGAAAGATAGTACAGTTAAGGTCTGATCTGGGGAGGCAGCAGAAAGTCATACAATGACAAGTAGAAACATCAAAATGACTGATTTGGAGCTAGATTTGTTTGCACCAATGGGCACCAATCAGGATCCCTTCCAGAATATCAGACCCGAATCCCTGGTGGCTTAAGGCTTATATGGGATAGACAAGCAGAGAGTATGGAGGCAGAATAGCTCATCAATTGGGGATTGGTTTATACCACGTGCATCACAGTGACCAGCTATGCATCACAGTGAGCAGCCATTCTAAGAGATAGCAGCCACCAGAACTGGAAGAGGAACTATTACCTAGGCAACTAAGAAACTGAAGCATACAAGTTAATGGGGCACTTTCTGCTACAATAGGATATATCAGTCAGGGCTTTACTAGAGGAACAGATTTAACACAAGATACACAAGTGTATGAGAAATTATAAGATTGGCTTACCACTGTCAGCCACGGAGTGAGATGAGAAATGTGCAGAGGGTGTTTGCACAATGGAGACTGAAGGATTCAATGTAAGGTCTAGAGCTAGTGTTCTGTGAAAGTCTGTATCAGGAGGCCAAGGGGTCTGCAACAAAAGGCTGTATCAGGAGGCTGATGGGTCTGCAATGGAAGGCTGATGAGTCTACAGCAGGAGGCTGAAGGATGTAAGGTGGAAACTGAAGAGTCTGTGTTAGAAGCCAGGAGATGACTAGAAGCCAGGAGATGACATCAAAGCTGACTCCAAAGACTGGAGCTCCTGCAAGGAAATGGAACAGTCTATCCACTCTAGGGTGGGACCTCCATGCCCTAGGGTAGGGAATTGCTAGTTGACTTTGTTAGCTTTTAACTTCTCAAGTTGACATAATGTTTCAACCCCTACATAGGGAAAAAGTATAGGAAATCTCCATGGGTAAAAGTCTTCAGTCTGCTGTGCAAATTCATATCAGCAAGCCAAAATCTACTTCCTAAGGAAGTTAGTTTGGGGTGCTCCAGTCCATTCCTGTTGCTATAATAGTATACCTTAGGTTTAAACACAAAAGAAGATTGTTTCTCTCAGGTCTAGATGTAGGAAGTCCAAGATAACAGATCTGAAATCTGGTGAGGGAGCATAGCCCACACCATGGATGGTGGCTTGTCATGGCCTCCCACTGAAGAAGGGACAGAAAGGCCCAGGGTCAAGAGCTCTTCCTCCAGCACTTGTATAGTGGCACTGTGTCACCCAAGATGGTGTAGCCTTCTAGACTGGTCACTTTCTAAAGTCTTTTTTCCTAATATTATAACCTTAGGGATTATATTCTGTCCTGAATTTTGGAGAGATACATATGTTCAAACCAAAGCTTCAATACAGAAACAGGGACAGTTTATTCAAAGAAATTGATGGGAATGCCTGAAACTTCCAGGGAATCCCTCATGGCCCTCGGCACAATGAGTGAGTAATCCCTGGTATGGGATTGAGACTAAAACTCAGAGAACAATCAAATCCACGATTTGGGTCTCTTCCTCCTTGCCTTCTGATTGTTAATAAAGAAGACTGGAAAGATTTAAAGTAAATCAAATTTGAAGGTTTGTCCCAGAACTTCCAATATTAAGATAAAAAATGTTAATCTTTTAAAGGATAAACTTTGATTTCATTGCTTTTATCTATTATGTTTTCATTTTGAATTTCATTGATTTCTACTTTAAATCTTATCATTTTTTTTCTGCTTGCTTTAGTTTTAAATTGATTTTATTTTTCCAGTGTTGTTAGGGGAAAATTTACATTGTTGACTTAAGATCCTTTTTCTAGACTCTTTATTTTTGAGATGGAGTCTCACTGTGTACATCAGTCTGGGCTTGAACTCATAGTAACCTTCCTGCCTCTGCCTCCTGAGTGCTGAAGTCACAAGAATGTGCCACCACACCTGTCTTTTGTCTTCTCTGAAGCATGAATTTACTTGTATAAAGTTCTGTCTCGGCACTGCTTTGACTCACAAATGCTGATGGATTGCATTTCCATTTCCATTAAGTCAAAATATTAAAAAAAATTGTTCTGAGTCTCATTTGACTAATGTGTTATTTAGGGATGTGTTGTTTGATCTTCAAATGCTTGAATTTTTTCAGCTATTGTTGTTACTGATTTCTAGCTTAATTACATGAAAACATGCTTCATGTTATTCTTATTCCTTTTAATGTGTTAAGATACATTGTATAGTTCACAATATTGTTTGTTTGGTTGAAGGTTCCATATAAATTTGAGACGAATGTGTATTTTATTATTCCTTATTTGTATTTATTCATATATATGTATATATATGTAATTGCAAAACATAATAATTACAGTAATCCTGAGGAACTGGCACTGAATGGATAAGAGGTTCCTGGGAAATGCGGCTCATGGGAGAGGGTCCCTGCGGTAGCGTCCCTGATGGGGATGACTCTCCACTGAGTTCTGCTTCTTGGCTACCGCTACTCCAGCCCAAGTTTCTGCCTCCCAGCCAGCCTGTGATGGACTACGCACACAGACACGATGTGCCCAATGAAGACTCTCCTCCCCTAGCTGGCAGGTTTAGGGCATTTGTCCCAAGATGGGAAAGCCAATGAAGGCTGCTGCTGCATTAAAGGAAACCTGAATGATAACACTACTTGGGCCTACTTTGACTTCGCTGACATCCTGCCTGCTTGGCCTGTTGGTTTCTGGAAGAGGAGTGTGAAAATTGCCAGTTACTGTAGCAGATGTTTCTTTTTCTTCTTGTGGTTCTGTCAGTTTGATCTCAGAAATTCTGATACTCTGCTGCTAGAATCTTACATAGGTAGGGCGGCTGTCTGCGAGAATTAGCCTGTCATTGATGACATCATTCTTTAATTTTCCTCTTTGTCCGTGATAATTTTTTGTTCTATGTCTAATTTTTGAAGTTAATATAGAAACCTTAGCTTTGTCTCTATTACTGTTAGTGTGGCACACGTTAAAATTTCATTTATTTTAACCTGTATCTATATTCCAAGTGGGCTTCTTTTTTATTCATTTATGCTTTTGGTACAGGGTCTCACTACGCAGTTCGGACTTGTAACGATCCTCCTGTTTTCAGCCTCTCCAGCCCTGGGATTACAGGCGTACCTCTCCAGGCTTGGACTTAGTCTTTAGCAAAATGTGCCCTGGGGGTGGGGCTGGCATGGCATGTCGGACCCTGGTCCCTGCGTTTGCCAAAGCAGGCGTTAGTCCGTAAGCGGGTTTCTTATGGACAAAGTGTAATTGAGTCTTGAATTTTTAACATTTTGGTTGATATCTATACTGTTAATAACTATTTTCAATTGACTGTTTTTTGTGTTTCTTACCCTCATCTCTCATGGTTTTGACAGAGCAATTTATGATTCCATTCAATGTCATTACTTGGCGTATGAAGCAAATTGCTTTAAAGCCTTTCATTGTTAGCACAGTTTGCAGCACACATTTTATTTTGTTTTTTGTGCTGAGGATTGAACTCTGGACCTTGTGCTCACCAGGCAGAAGCTTATGCCACTGAGCTCGCTCCCCAGCCCTAGCACACATTTTAAAGTAATCTAAGGCTTTATTTGTTTATTTATTTCGAGACAGGGACTTGCTATATAGTTTAGAATAGCTTTGAACATACTATGTAGTCTAGGCTGGACTCAAGCTCAGAGATGCCCCTCCTCCCCTTCCCAGCGCTAGGATTCCAAGTGTGCACCACCACACCCCACTCAACTGCGTTCTTGATAACGTTCTATCATTCATTTTACTTACCTGTATACTATGATCATTTTATAATTTCTTACTACTGCTATTTTAAGCCAAGTTATATTTTAGATCTATAAAGAATGAGAAAAATAAGGTGTTTGGCTTTACTAAGAGAACTGGTAAATTTGCTAGAAAGGACCACGTGTGCTTATAACAGCCACACTTATTACAAGTATTTCTATGGATGAAGTATTTATTTGTTTATTTTATTTTTTCATGTAATATTTATTTATTTTCTTTTACTATTCCTAAGTACAATTATCTTTTTGTCTATGTTTGCATATCTTAGCAAGTCTGTGCACTTTGTTTTCTTTAAATAATTTTGAGAAACAAATTGCAATGAGAGAGTTTCAAAACTGATTAGTAGGACAGTTTCAATAATTAATACATTGCATATTG